>CM050654.1:42775721-42870721 GCA_027574665.1 Rhynochetos jubatus | reverse complement strand
CGTGCCCAGCTCACGGGGCAGGGGTTCGAAGCCTGTTCAAAATAATTATTTAATATTTGAGGCACTTGACAGCTCACCTCGGCCATACGTTATTTCCTCTGCCGCCTGCCTGAAAGGCTAAAGCCGTTAACGAAGCTCCCGGAAGTGCCGGCGCTACGGAACGAGTTACAGGTGAGCAGCCAGGGGCCGCGCGGTGTGCCGGCGACAGCGGGCCTTGGCACCAAAGGCAGCTTCCCTCTAACCTTTGCAGGAGCAGGATCGGTGCACGAACAATAGTGAACAGCAAACACGAGGGCACCGGGGCAGGGCCGAGCGGTGCCGCCGGCGGGAAGCCAGGCAAACGTCTCCAAACGTGTTGTGGGGCTGGCTGGCTGGCGGCACACTGCGCTCCTGCAGCTCCTTCCCTGCGCAGCACCCGAGGGGGTGCAGAGAGCCTTAGAGGGGGCTCCCCTGCCCGGTTCCCCCTCCCAGCGAGCCAGGGACCTGGAGTCTTGCTGTGCAGAGACGCTTCTCCCACCCCTTGACATTTTCCCTGACATCCCAGCGATGATGGATGGAACTCCCGAACGCGTGCGAGAAGGGCAGGACATGCAGTACCACTAACTCCTGCGTCACAGCGAGGGGGAGCAGCCCCCGTTCCTCTGTGACCTCTGCTTTCTCCTGCTCTCTGCACCGCGTGGCTTTGCTGGGGCGGAGTGAGTATTTAGGAATTCGTAACTTTTTTACCATACATCTCAGGGAGAAGCTGTTGAAAGAGTTTGGTCATTGGCCTTGCTCATCCCTTCCGGTGGGACATGGGCAGAAGGTAAAACCAGCAGGGAGTGCAAAAGCGTTTGTTAACAAACCTGAAATGATGCGTTTGGATGGTTTTTTCCTCAGTACTCCCCTCTGGTGATGAGCAAAGGTGTGAAAACCCTCTGTGAGATACCAGGGCCCCGCGCAGTTACTTGGACGTGCCAGCGCTGTGAGCATCCACCGTCGCGGGAGGAGCGGCTGTCCTGAGCGCTGTGGGAAGAGCCAGGCAGGGCCAGGCAGGGCCAGGATGGGGTGGGCAGGACGCTGCACAGGAACAGAAAGTGCTGCTCTGCCTGAACATGACCCTGGCTCCTCCGACACTGAATTACCATAGAATCATGGAATGGTTTGGGTTGAAGGGACCTTAAGGCTCACCCAGTGCCACCCCCTGCCACGGGCAGGGACACCTTCCATAGCCCAGGGTGCTCCCAGCCTCATCCAGCCTGGCCTTGGGCACTCCCAGGGATGGGGCACCCACAGCTTCTCTGGGCAACCTGTCCCAGTGCTCCCCACCCTCTGCAGGAAGAATTCCTTCCTGATGGCCCATCTCCATCTCCGTCTTCCCGTTTAAGCCCGTCACCCCTTGTCCTGTCACTCCCTGCCCTTGTATCTACACACCCTTATTCGTTTCATCTCTCCTGGAAGACGCGAGGCCGTGTGTGCTCCGTATCCTCCACTGCTCGTGCCGTGTGTTAATGTTTAAAAAGCACTGTAATGGGTAAAGCAACGCACAGCAGCAGACGTATATTCCTCATACCATATTTTAACACGAGTGATCACAGAAATGGATTAATCTAAAAAAAACCCCCGGAAGTCCGGGGAAGCCGGGCGGTCGTTGTGCTTGGCGGTCCTGTCCTGCGAATGAGTGACGATGTTTTGGTAGTTTGATGGCCGTGAAACGATGTGTCACGTAAGGACAGTCAGCGCGGTCGCCATGAGGCACTCTGTCATTGTCTGACGGAGCAATTCCCATGCATGATGCATAAGGACGTAAAAATAATCCCTAATCTATCGCAAGCCAGAGAGAGTGATCAGTAATTCCTAATGTACTCGCCTTCGAGTTGTCACTCCAAACCGTTTCCTAAGCAATTCCAACAGCCCGTCGGTTATTTAAAGATGGATTCCAGATCTTGCTCCCGGTATGACTGAAACGGAGTCCCAGTGTCCCCGTCACGGCCTGGTGGCCTTAGGAGTGACCAGCCACAGCAGGCTGGGGCCACTGCCCTGCTCCCAGGAAGGGGTGAAGGAAGAAAACGGGAATCGGTGTTGTAGTGTTGCTGGTCACAGCGGTGGTGGTAAACTGGGAAACGGACCCGTCCCACGAGGGGTCTGGGTGGGGCTGTAGTGACTCCGCTCTGGGGAGAGCCCCCCTGCAGTTCTGCCTCCAGCTCGGGGCCCCCAACAGCAGGAGGATACGGAGCTGTTGGAACGAGTCCAGAGGAGGCCACGGAGATGCTGCGAGGGCTGGAGCCCCTCTGCCCTGGGGACAGGCTGGGGGAGTTGGGGGGTTCAGCCTGGAGCAGGGAAGGCTCCGGGGAGACCTTAGAGCCCCTTCCAGTGCCTGGGGGGGTACAAGAAAACTGGGGGGGGGCTTTTCCCAAGGGCAGGGAGTGACCGGACGGGGGGGAGCGCGAGGAGCGCGGAGCGCTGTGCGGTACCGCCGGACGCCGCACGGTGGCGCCTTTGCCCGCCGCATGGCCCGGGCGGCGGGGCCGGGTCCCGCTGCCGCCCCGCACGGACCCGCGCCGTGCCCCCCCCCTCATCCCCGGGGGGCTCCGGCGCTGCCCCTCGGCGTGGCTGCCCCCCGCGGGGGTGCGCGCGGCCGGGCCGGGGGCCGGACACCGGCCGCAGCCCGCGAAGGCGCCGGGGCTGACCGCGAACGTCGCGTCCTCGCAGCCGCCTCCTGGGGTCGTGTGTCGGGAGGGCACCCCCGGCTGGGCCACCCCTGCTCACACGGGCAGGATTTGAACACCCTTCCCCGTGGCTCACGTGTCCCAGAGCTGCGCAGCGGCGGTGTAATCGCCGTCCTGCTTCCCTCAGGACACCCCAGCTATCTCCCCTCTCCTAAGTATCCTCCCCATCCCGCTCTAGCGCAGCCGCTGCGGGCGCTCACCCACCGGCGCCAAGGCACCGCAATCCCGTGCCTTGTCCCTTGGCAGAGCCGTGCCCTGCTGGGCTGGAGCAGGAGCAGGAGCTGCTTCTGCCCTGCCGGGCAGGGGACCCCCGGCCTGGGGGTGCGAGGACTCGTCACACGCCCTGCGAGGGGTCGGCCCCTCCAAAATCCTCGCGGGAGCATCCCCGCTGCCGCCCCGAGCTGACCCGCCGGGGCTCAGTACGGGTGATGCTGTGGTACCCAGCCGCACCCACATTTTGGATTTCTCTGCCCAAAAGTCTCCCACAGCGTGGAAATAACACCACTCCCCTCTTCTCCCTTCATTAGTGATCTTTAATTTTTTCTAAGGGCTTACTATAACTTCATTTGCATTTTAGGAAGGCTCTGGCTGTGCCGGGAGGCGGATCTGTGGGCTCTCCCAGGTGATGGTTGTGCCCCTTTCCAGGGCTTGGGATAAAGTGGATCAAACCATTTTTGCAAAAGTTGCTTTCCAGGGAGAGCTGAGCGCTAACGCTGGGCACGACGCTGTGTGTGGAGCCGCAATAGCTCATTCCCATGCACAAAGGATGCGGAATTCTGCCATCGCCCTCCACGTGTCTCCAGCTCATACACCACCAGCGCTCAGTGCCCTGACTCCTTAGCCCAAGTTTTCCCCAACTGCACATCCTGCGGATGGAAGTGGTACCAGGCTTTGGAAAGGATGTCCCATCATCTGTCCGGGACGCTGCGGATTACTGCTGTTCAAATCTTCCTGACGTTCACATCCAGCGAATGATTCCCACGCCACAGCGCTTGGCCAGCGTGGAAGAAGCTGATCACCCTGAGGAGAGCGTTTTAAAATGCCCGAGAAAGTCTCGGGGCACGAGGCCTGTTGAAGGCGCGTTGCAGGGAGGGAAGGCAGGACCCGCAATGGAGTTTCGGGAGTCGGAAGGATCTGTGGCTCTGAGCCGTACGGCCCTTGGTGAGCCCTGTCCTACATGGGCACATTTCTCAAAGGTCTGAAAGGGATTTGATCCGTGAGTGACCTGAAAATTCCTTTGTGCAGGTGTTACTAGCGCTGCCGCAGTCCTGGGAGCTCGGGGCCGGTGAGGGCAGGCAGGAGCGCGCGAGGGGCCGACTGCGTGGGAGATGCCCGTACCCCATGGCCACATCCAAACCCCGCTGTCCTCTCCCCAGGCTTCCGGAACGTTCCGAAATCCATGTCCGTTGGGAATGAGCCGAGCAGGGTGGCTGCTTTGGGTGAAATCGGGCACCGCAGCTGGCTGGGGCTGGAGGTGTTTTGGAGTACACGTGTGTTTTAGTGCAGAGTTTAAAGTGAGAGGAGAGGAGAGCCAGGCTGAGAACATGCGGCTTCACGATGTACGTGGAGCTGGTCATCTGCTCTGTTTTCCACCTGAATAAATTTAAAGGCACAGCTGAAATTAGCGTGTCAAATCTTCGTTTGAAATGTAATCTACTGTCATGTGGATGCTATCGGAGCCGTTAATAATTAGAACCTGGCACCTCAGCCTCAGCGCAGCCGCTGATTCAAAGCTGTGGTGCTCACCTTACTCCACAGCCGTGCTGCACACAGGGCACTGAGTGGCTGACAGCAGAGCTTTGATACGTGTGCATTTTATACACGTTTAACCGGATCGGTTTACCTCTTCCTTAATTGAAGTGGTTGGGATTTGGGCACCTAGCTCCCTTTTGTGCCTTTGGCGATGTTTTCCTTTCAACGTAGCGTTATTTCCCTAACACAGGCTGCCTGTGTGGCAATTGATTTAGCAGAATTGAGATTAAACTGAAGTATTTAACAGCATTTCTCTCCTTTTCCCTTCCTCTGGGTTCCTGACCTTCGGCACAGCCGCTCTCCCAGGGGGGGCACTAAAAGCTGCGGGAACGGCTGGTCCGCGTGCCGGCCGGAGGATCCACGCATCACGTCCCTGCGTGCGATTTCCTTGGGTTTGCCAGGGGAACCGAGAGGAGGCTCCCGGTGACCAGCTGCCCCAGCCACCAGCTCAGCACCAGGCAGCACAAACCTGAGGGATCTGTGAGCTGCTCCCGCCACGCGGATGGGGGAAGGGCCGGGAAGGGAACGCGCAAGGATTCCGCAGAAGTCCATCAGAATCGTAATGAGCAAAATTCATAATAAATTCCAGCTCTGCTCTGAACCCTGAACCCGGTAATTAAATGATGTCTCAATTTTTTAAAGCAGCCTATACCCATTGGGTACTTTAAATAGAACCAGAAGTAATGTAAAATAATTAAAAACGCGGCTGCGGTGATGCGAGCTTTCTCCTGGAAGGGTTTCAGGTCAGCCAGGACGGCCGGAGGCGTCTCCGGAGGTTTGCAAACCCGCCGTCGTGCTGGAGGGGGCCTCGGCCGGGCGGGAGGAGGGAGAAAATGGGAAACCACAAGTACAAAGCATGAAAAACCCCCAAGTGCTTAATTTCTCACCGAGCATCAGCAGGCGTGTGGGAGGAGAGTGGGAGTGTGTGGACTGAGTCACTGAACATAATTTCATGTGTTTGGGTTTTATTTTAATTACCCACAGCGGCAGTTTTCAGGAAATCTCCCACCTTTCTGCTCCTTCCCAAGCTCCCCTTGGGGTCCCGGCACTGATGCCAGTGTCATGGGAGGCACGGGTCAGCTCCTGCCAGCCTGCTTTCCCAGCTCCGAGCCAGCATCCCGCCTCCACTCCTGGCCCGAGCCACGGGCTCAGCTGGGGGAGAGGCTCGTCCTTCCAGGAGTCCAGCCCCGTGCCATCCCAGAGATGGCCAGGAGCGCTGGCAGCCCAGAAAGCCAACCGGATCCTGGGCTGGATCCAGAGCAGCGTGGCCAGGGGAGCAAGGGAGGGGATTCTGCCCCTCTGCTCCGCTCTGGGGAGACCCCCCCTGCAGTTCTGCCTCCCAGCAGGAGGACACGGAGCTGTTGGAGCGAGGCCAGAGGAG
Source organism: Rhynochetos jubatus (assembly GCA_027574665.1). NCBI lineage: Eukaryota > Metazoa > Chordata > Aves > Eurypygiformes > Rhynochetidae > Rhynochetos > Rhynochetos jubatus. The sequence continues at coordinate 42,864,880 of CM050654.1, read as the reverse complement.
GCCACGGAGATGCTGCGAGGGCTGGAGCCCCTCTGCCATGGGAACAGGCTGGGGGGGTTGGGGGGTTCAGCCTGGAGAAAGGAAGGCTCTGGGGAGACCTCAGAGCCCCTTCCAGTGCCTGGGGGGGGCTACAAGAAAGCTGGGGGGACTTTTCCCAAGGGCAGGGAGTGACAGGACAAGGGGTAACGGGTTTAAATGGAAAGAGGGAGATTGAGATGGGCCATCAGGAAGGAATTCTTCCTGGAGAGGGTGGGGGGCACTGGGACAGGTTCCCAGAGAAGCTGTGGATGCCCCATCCCTGGCAGTGCCCAAGGCCAGGCTGGATGAGGCTGGGAGCAACCTGGGCTATGGAAGGTGTCCCTGCCCGTGGCAGGGGGTGGCACTGGGTGAGCCTTGAGGTCCCTTCCCACCCAAACCATCCTGTGATTCGGTGATTTACTTGGAAGGTGAAATTACGGAATGAGCGCTGAGTCACTAATCACAGGCCCCTGTGCATAATTAGGCTGCTGTATTTATTATTAGTCCACCTTTAATGGTGGTCTTGTGCCACAGCTGTGCATGCAGCACATGCGATGAAGACGTCAGTGCTCAAGGGACAAAAGGATGGGTAAGGGCACTGTGCTGTACCTGCAGGAAGCACGGCAGGTTTGTGCTGTCCCAACTCCACATAACAACGTCCCAGAGATGTCTTCAGCTCCAGGTACCACAGAACAACAGAGAAACCCTTTAGCGAAAGTGCTCTACCACACGTCTCTTCATTCGAGGTGCCGAGAATCATTCTGGCCAACTCTCCCCTTTGGGTCTCCCTGCGGACCCCCAGCTCCCCGGTCTGGCGGAGGTGCAGACCCCACGAGAGCCCAGCCCCACACTCGCCAATGCTCGTGACACTTCCCCGTCTCCCTGAGTTTGCCCGCGCCGCACCCAGAGCCGTGGGGGCGGGTGGCTTTTCGGCTGCCCTCCGATGGCGGGGCTCTCCGGGCAGAGCCGAGGGGGATGCAACGGCAGCGCGCACCCCCGCCAGAGGGACGCAGGGAGCCGGTGGCGCGAGGACGGTGCTGGCCGCCCACCGGAGCCGCTGCCAGCCGCGTCCCGGTGTGAAACCAGCGTGCCATATGGTGAGTAGGTACGACAGCATCTGAGCGGGGCGGTGGGCAGCGGAGCGGGACCGCACACGATCATCCCATGAGCTGGCGAGAGGAAGGATTCCAGGCCCAGAATATCAGTGCGATGCTGTCCTGAGCTTGTGCGCATATGGCGGGGAAGATATACTACTATGAGTCATTTAGAAATGCAATAAAAATAGGTTCTGCTACTGTGTAAAGAAAAATAACAGGTACTAATTAATCTGGGCGCTCGGTGCGGCCCGGGAAGGCGGCGGGGAGGGATGTGGCGGGCAGAGGGCTGCCCTCAGCGCGCTGCCGAGGCGCACGGGAGCAAAGCCGTGTGCTCCCAGCCCCGGCGTGTCGAGGAGGTTGGTGGAAAGGCTGGGAAACCCTGTGTGATTTCAGCTGAAAAGGCTCTTCAGGGTTTTTTTCTAACACTATTGGTAACGCGTATGCATCTGAGCAGGCACTTTCTGTATTTCTGTTCCACAGGAATTAAATTAATTTTAGAAATGGCACTATAACTATTTTCCTGCCTCAGGGACCATTTGTTTTAAAATCATTAAAGATTTTTATATGACACTGCACTGACATTTGATGTGAATAAATTAAGGGAATTAGTATGAACCCGCATTCTTTCTCCATAGACTTCCCAGCCCCTCTCTGCGTGCCGGCTGTGTTCCAGCAATGCTGCCCGTGTGTCCAAAAGGGATGGACATACAGCCCAAGGGCAGCGTGGTGCAGGGCCATGGCTCCTCAGCTGTTCTCGGAATGGTTTGGGATGGACAGGTTGGCCAGGGAAGCTGTGGGTGCCCCATCCCTGGCAGTGCCCAAGGCCAGGCTGGATGAGGCTTGGAGCAACCTGGGCTATGGAAGGTGTCCCTGCCCATGGCAGGGGGTGGGGCTGGGGGGGCTTTAAGGGCCCTCTGAATCCAAACCATACCGTGATTCCTTGATTTGTGAGGAAATCCGCTTCTGCTGATGCTAACGTGCCAGGGAGCAAAGCGCGTGCGAAGCGCCCTTTGTGCCAGTGCCCTGCTGGGGACCTGGCAGCCTCTCTGGGCCACGGGGACATGGGTGGGTGCACGTGCTTGAGCCCCCACAGCTCATCCTGCCCACCCCAGGGTCGGTATGCAAGGCCAGGTTAGGGCTGCAACATTCCCCTCTTCCCCTTGCAGCCCAGCAGCCTCAGGAAGGGGCAGACGGAGCTCGCCTTCACCTCCCCAGAACCAAAAAGCACCCCGGGGCACCAGCTAGCGCATCCGCAGGCCCCCTCAGACATCCATCAGGGAGCTGCTTGCCCAGTCCAGCTGGGCTGGCGTCGCCTGTGGGATCCCAGCCGTGGCTGGCATCGCTGCGGCTGGCATCGCCCATGGGATCCTGGCCGTGGCTGCCATCGCCGTGGCTGCCATCGCCTGTGGGATCCCGGCCGTGGCTGCCACCACTGTGGCTGGCGTCACCCGTGGGATCCTGGCCGTGGCTGCCATCGCTGTGGCTGGCGTTGCCTGTGGGAGCCCACCCGGGGCTGGGGAGCTCTTTCTCCTCTTCGTCGCAGGCCTGGGGCCCCCCTGTTCGGAGCCAGGCTGTGCCAAGGATGCAGCCCCTCGGTATAAATCACAGAATCATGGAATCACAGAACAGTTTGGGTTGGAAGGGACTCTAAAGCCCACCCCATCCCAACCCCTGCCATGGGGGGGTTTTCTGCCACTAGGCCAGGTTGCTCAAGGCCCCGTCATAAAATCAAACCCAGGGTTAGGCAGGCTGGATGTCAAACTTCTGATAAATATTTTAAAGCAGCAGGACCTTGAAGTGCAGGAAAATACTTGGTGCTGCGGGTTTCAGCAACGTGCGAATCGTTATCTCACTGCTGATGGGGCGAGACGTGACCTGTCAGGGAGGGAAGGGGTCTGTGACAGCACGGGGGGGCTGTGTGCTGGGAAGGAGAAGCAGGACACACACTGTCATACCGGACACTTCCCCGACTTTCCCCACGTGGCAGAAGCACGCGCAGCCGGCTTGAGGGCTGGGGGTGCAGGGGGTGGGGGTGTGGGGTGCAGGGTGTCGGGGTGTGGGAGTGTGGGGTGCAGGGTGCAGACTATAGGGTGCAGGATGTAGGATGCAGGGTGCAGAGGTGTGGGGTGCAGGGGTGCAGGACACGCCATAGGGTGCAGGATGCAGGCCATAGGGTGCAGGAGTGCAGGCCATGGAGTGCAGGGTGCTGGGCTGTAGAGATGCAGGGTGCAGGCCATAGGGTGCAGGGTGCAGGCCATATGGTGCAGGCTATAGGGTGCAGGGTGCTGGGATGTAAGGGTGCAGGATGCAGGGTATAGGGGGCAGGGTGCTGGGTTGTAGAGGTGTGGGACGCAGGCCATAGGGTGCAGGGGTCAGGCTGTAGGGTACGGGGTGCAGGATGCAGGCCATAGGGTGCAGGAGTGCAGGCCATGGAGTGCAGGGTGCTGGGCTGTAGAGATGCAGGGTGCAGGCCATAGGGTGCAGGGTGCAGGCCATGGAGTGCAGGGGTGCGGAGGGAGGGAGGGAGGCGGAGCTGGGCGGCTCTGCCCTGCCCGTCCCGCACTGGTCCGGCCAAGCCCTGTTAGCACCCACGGAAACGCCGTGGGTGTCAGTGCCCGCTCGCTCTTTGTAAATGTGACTCATTTCATAAATAAATCAACCCCCGCAGACCCCGGGTTTTCAGAAACTTGAATGCTTTTGTTAAAATTGTATGAAGCAAATTCACAAACACATGATTTATATTATCTCAGCGCAGCACAGGAGATGATAGAATATACTATTTAAATTAACTTCTCTCCCAACAAATGAAATCAATTCCGTTCTTGGGTTACTTTTCATCTGCCTTTTGTCTTGTTGCCGAATCTTTTCTATTTCTTTCACTCATTCATCTATTGTGCCCTTTCCTTGATCTGATAGCATTAAACATATAATTAAGTCATAAAGGAGGGAACTGATGAGTATAGCAGATGGTAATTGCTTCCTACATTTGAATGAAATGATATGCATTGCTACAATTTACAGCTCTCGCCTCATATTTTATTCAGGAACCTTTTATCTCTTTTCCTGCAGAATTATTCTGCAATAAATTTAGACATCTTATCAATAGCTGGTGCGATAGTAGCGGGAACGGGGAAAACTGAACTTTGTGCGTCTCAGTCTTTAAAATAATTTTCTACAATAATTGAATTATCTACCAGCAAATATCATGTACAGAACCGGACGGGCTTGGCTGTTGTCCCCTTCCGAGCTCACCCCATGATTAAGGAAAAGAAGAGGCTTGGATAATTAAAACTGTTGAGCCAGGAGATGCTGGGAACCTCCTAACGCCGCCGCTCCTTCGGCTGGGGTTTAGCTTTCAACGTGCCGAGGCTGTCGCGGAGTCCGGGGTGTGTGAGGAAGGGCGGCAGGAGCCCGTGGGTGCGCGGCACACGCTCCGGAGGAGACACGTGGCAGCGTTTCGGGTGTCCACACTGCACCCTGAATGACCCACCCTCAGAAGCAAAAAGTAAAAAGTTTAAACTGATTTCCTCTGCCACAGCATGGCAAAGAATTCAGGGCCTGGAGGGCCTCGTGAGTGCTTTGCCATCCCTTCGCCCAACCTTTCGCGTCCCCGGCCGGCTGGGACCGAGCGTGGCAGAAGGATGCTGAAGCACCTGCGGATGCTGAAGCTGCGTGGCCCTTCTGGAACGGCTGGCAGAAAGTGGATTTCTTTTTCTGCCTGGTGCTTTAAAGGAAGAGAGTTTATCCCTCAGGTGGAAAATGGAATAGTCACATGGTCAAAAAAAATGCAAGAAAAGGAGAAAAGGGATGTTTTGGGGAATAACACCCACATTTTGATACTGAAGAGCCAAAAGGGTCGTGGGAGATGAAGCACAGGAGTGTAATTACATCAGTTAGTTTTATCTAGATGGATGAACTGAAAGAAAAAAGAGGCCTATGAAAAGTTAACTTTCTGGGTTTGAGTCTAAATTCAGGACTAAGAGTCTTTAGTTCTGTTCTATTTCTTAGTTTCGGTCCTATCCTATCCTACCCTATCCTATCCTACCTTATCCTATCCCATCCTACCCTATCTTATCCTACCCTATCCTACCCTATCCTATCCTACCTTATCCTATCCCATCCTACCCTACCCTATCCTACCCTATCCTATCCTACCCTATCCCATCCTATCCTATCCTTTCCCATCCTATCCTATCCTATCCTATCCTATCCTATCCCATCCTATCCTATCCTATCCCATCCTATCCTATCCCATCCTATCCTATCCTATCCTATCCTATCCTACCTATCCTATCCTATCCTATCCTATCCTATCCTATCCTATCCTATCCTATCCTACCCTACCCTATCCTATCCTATCCTATCCTATCCTATCCTATCCTATCCTATCCTATCCTATCCCATCCTACCCTACCCTATCCTACCCTATCCTATCCTATCCTATCCTATCCTATCCTACCCTATCCTATCCTATCCTATCCTATCCTATCCTATCCTATCCTATCCTATCCTACCCTATCTTATCCTATCCTATCCTATCCTATCCTATCCTATCCTATCCTATCTTACCCTACCCTGTCCTATCCTATCCTATCCTATCCCATCCTACCCTACCCTATCCTATCCCACCCTACCCTACCCTACCCTATCCTATCCCATCCTACCCTACCCTATCCTATCCTGTTGGCTGATGCCACTTTGGCCTTGGTAATGAAGACCCTCTGGGAGGGCCATCGCTGGGGCAGCCACGTCTCTCCCGGCACAGCCCAAGGGACGATGGCAGGTCTCACGCCCTCCGAGCCACTTCATCCTTTGAGGTTTGTTTGGGGTTTAATTTTATTTGGAGACGCTCAGGCCGCCCTTCAGAACCGGGAGACCTGTGTTAAAAGGGACTCCAAACATCCCCGGAACCAAATCCAGCCTTGGGGTCCCATCCCAAGTATCCGTGGCCACCCCAGACTGCAGAGCACTTGCCTTTGCCTGCTGTGGAAGAGCGGCAGACACCACCCCCCTGGCAGCCCTCTATTACTTCACACTGAAAAACCAAAATTTTGCAGTCACTGTTAATTTTGAACCTCAAAATTCAGAATGTGTCACACTTTCCCTTTCGTGGGTGATGAGGTAGAAGCCACATCGCCGTCATTATGATTGTCTGTCTGTGAAACAGCACAGGAGGAAAACCCCACGATGGGGAAAGCCTGGAGCCCCGCACATGACTGAGGCCACCCCCCCGGCAGCGAGGGAGAAGGATTGCCCCCCGCAGCGGGACAAATCCCGGGGGGTAATGAGGCAGCGTTTGTGCCAACATTCCTCAAGACGGGAATGGATGTGGCTACCCATGACGGTGTTCTTTTTTTCTCACAGAAGATTGTTATAATAGTATGAAATGCAACAATATTGGCGAGAAACTGGTCTTTATGTCATTTCCCCTGTCATCTTTTTTATTAGGTTAAAAGCGTGATTGATAGAAGTAACTGGGTTGAGAACATAATCTGGGCTGGAGCTCGGGCAGGGGTCAGCGCTGTCATTACGATGGCTCGTGGCTGCAGAATGGGCAAGGCTTGAGGGTACGGGGCTGCTCTCGCGGTCTGGAACAGGAGCAGCACAATTTGGGCTAAATATTGCCCCAAACGGTCCCCTCCCCCATGAGCAGGGGCTGAGCGAGGGGGTGAGGACATGGCCAGCCTGGTGGGATGGGGCAGGGGGAGACACCACCCTGGGGCTTGGGAGGGGAAAGATGTCACATGCATCCCATAAATGCTGTGGGTAAAATGATGGAAAATATGAAACAGGAGCCCCTCTGCCCTGGGGACAGGTGGGGAGAGTTGGGGGGTTCAGCCTGGAGAAGGGAAGGCTCCGGGGAGACCTTAGAGCCCCCTCCAGTGCCAGGGGGGTACAAGAAAGCTGGGGGGGGGGCCTTTTTCCAAGGGCAGGGAGTGACAGGACAAGGGGTGAAGGGGGTAAATGGGAAGAGGGAGATTGGGATGGGCCATCAGGAAGGAATTCTTCCCGCAGAGGGTGGGGGGCACTGGGACAGGTGCCCAGAGAGGCTGTGGGTGCCCCATCCCTGGGAGTGCCCAAGGCCAGGCTGGATGAGGCTGGGAGCAACCTGGGCTGTGGAAGGTGTCCCTGCCCGTGGCAGGGCATGGCACTGGGGGGGCTTTGAGGTCCCTTCAACCCAAACCGTTCTGTGATTCTGTGGTTCAGATAATGAGGGAGTAAGTTCACGGTGGGCTCCGAGTGTGCCCGTGCCCGTGTGGCCAGTGTCTGGCCAGGCACCGCAGGTGCTGCCCCACAGATGGCCAAGCCTGGGTCCCTGCCGCTGCGTCAAAGATGGATGGGGGTCACTAGTGTCTGGAGGGGAAGGAGAAATGCTCGGAAAAGCGAAGCAAATGCTGCAGGCGGTGGGAGCACCACAGGGACTGCATCCAGGCCTGGTGCCTGCCCCTTGGGAGGGAGGTTCAGAAGTCGGGAAGAGTTCAGGAAAGAGCCGTGAGAATGAGCAGAGATGTGGGGGAAGCTGGATTGATTCAGGCTGGAAAATGGGCCAGATTTGTGGGGGCTATGGACCACCAAAGCAACCCGTCCAGGGACAGGGTCGGTTCTGTACTGGGTCAGGGCAAGGGGCTTTTAGAGATACGTGAGATGTGCTAAAACGGGATCCACAAGCTTGATGGGGGTGGGTGAAGCTTTTGGTCTGGCTGCAAAAAATCCTCTGGCTCTGCTATATCCTGGTCCCTAAAATTCAGGAGCCTGCTGAAGGCATGGGATGCAGGCAGCTGGTAGCTCCCCTGTGGAGCAGCTCCCAGGACAGACCGGGAAGGGCTTATCCCTGTGAGCCGCGGCAGAGCGGTTGGCTTTACGTCTCTGTGTTTCACCCTGGTCTTACACTTGGGAAGAAAACGGACTCTGCATGACGTAGCTCTTCCTTCTTCACAGTGTCAGTGCCATCTTGCACTGCTTTCATCCGGATTTGAATTTTCAGAACCTGAGCAGACCCTAAAAAGCACCCGAAACGTTTCACAATTATTTATTTCCTTAAAATGTGATTTCTTCCATATTTAGCCTAAAGACATTTGCAACAACTTGCCCTCGAACCTTCTGTTTCTCCAGGCGAAGTTGCAGTGTGTATTTATTTGTTCAGTGATTTATTTGCAGCGTAAGCCACCCTTCCAAGGCATTGCATTATAAAGCCTGGGTGCCCGGAGCGTATGTGGCAGCAAACCCGCGAGCTGACACCGTGCAGGACACCTTACCTTCTCATTGCCCTCCTCCGGCGGAGTGAGGCCAGAAAGAGTTGTCAGTAATGATTTCCTGAGCAATTTAAAAAAAACCCTGTGACTCCCTCCCTTATTACTTTTAATAAGGAGTCCCTGCTCCCTAAGCTTGCTTGGAAAATTATTTCCTATCAGAAGGCAGAAGACAAACAGGTGAGCTATTGACAGCAGCGCGGAGGAAGACCCTCACGATGGCTGTTAAGAGACAAGCGTTGGCTCTTGCTCCCCAGTCTACCTGAAATTAAGCTCTTTTTGAAGAGCGGGGCTCTGCTGAGCCCTGAGAACTCACGTCACAACATCCGTAAGGCCCACGGTTTGCAAGGGGTTGCGGCGTCCCCGGGCAGGGGTAACCCCCACTGGGACCCTGCTCCTGCTCCCACGAGTTCCCGCAGGACGTAGGTACGCCATCCCCTCCCGGGAGCATCTTCCCTTGGTGAGAGCATCGCAGGCATCGCCTGGCCGGGGGGCTGGCAAAGATGTTGGAATTAGGGATCCAGTGCACTTCTTGGTTGGCGAGGTCCATGTGACAGCCTTTCCACATCCTTTCATAGAAAAGGAGGTGTAAACCTTCGCCTCCTCCCTGGCTCTCACTGGTTGGGGAAGATGAGGAATGCCACAAACACCCGGATGACCCACCAATGCCCCCTGTGTTCTCTGTGCTGGCTCTTTCCAGCTGGGACACGCTGGGCTCGCCCCGGCGCTTTCTGCAGACGCATCGCTCCAAGAGAGTGGCGCAAGGGCAGGGATGGGGAGGAACGGCCAGGTCCTGCCCGAGCCTCGGCAGGGCTGTGCCGAAGTGGGGCAGGCCCCGAGAAGGCGTGATGCCTTAGGGAATTAGGGGAGCAGTGGGGCACGGTGCCAGCGGTGCTGCGGGGCGGAGGGCGCCTGTGGAGAGGGGATGCCTCGCTTGGGCTCGGTGCTTGGTGTTGGGTCACAGGGCTGGCTCCAGAGGGATGAATACTCGACATGGCTTATATGGCAGACCATTCATGTTAAATACCAGTTTAATCCAGAATGAAACACTAGGAAATACTGAAATCTGCGGGTTTGCTCTGGTGGATGTGGCCAGCCGGGGAGCTGCGGGCTGGACCCCACCGGAGAGCCTGGACGGGTGCTGGTGCTGTCCCCGCGCTGCCACACGGCCGTTACCATGCAGGTGGACTTTAACAGGACACAAATGATTCCCAGCATTTCACGAAATGTAACTTTTTCTAACCTTCAGCTGAGGAAAAAGATAGTCATAATGCAGATATCCCGCTGTTGGCGAAGGCAGGAGGGGGACATCGTTAGGATTTTGGGGGCCGGTAGGCTACATTTACGGTTGCGTGTGGTCAAGCTGCTGTCGATGCTTGAGAGTGTCCAATTGCTGGTAATAGACTGGGGAAAAAAGATAATGTGTTTGATCGATCAGCATGGACAAATTTCATTTAGGGGATCAATAACAGTTTATACTCGACAGAGCGCAGGGACCACATTTATTTTTCCCTTTGATTGAATAAATGTTTTCAATGAGACTGCAAATGTAAAGCAATCCTAACCATTTCTTAACTCGAGGCACAGCTTCCCGCGCCAGTGTTATTGCAAGCCATGTGTATTTAAAAGTAATATCCAGCGCGACGGATAGCCAGAGGCTGGAGCTGCTGAATGAAACTAATGTGCAGTTTATTAGAACAGAAGACATGGAAAGTGCACGGGGTAGTTTTCCTGACTCCCAGCAATGCGAGGTACCAGAAAGAGACATCACTGGGGCATGTTTGGCAAGGGTGGTAGGAAAAGGAAGATTTTTTCCTGTGTTTTTTCCTTTTTTCTGCATCAAGCATAACTCCTTTGAGCCGCCGGGAAGATACGTAGGAGGGTAAACACGCAAGAGAAAACAGCTACGTCTCTCTAACATATGTTGCCTCTTCTCCCACCACATCTCCTGCAGCAGCACTGGGGGCTGAGGGGCCGGGCTGGGGGCTGCCTGGGGTGGGCTCGGCTGCTGGCACCGCAATGCCCCGGCATCGCCACGGGGCCTGGAGCCCCCAGCTTCTCCCCTTGGCATGGTCTTTATTGCCCATGAGAACTCGTAGGTGTGGGACGCAGCAAAGCCCTGCTCAACTGCACAAGCAGGCTGGGGGGGGGCCATAGGCACCCGTAACCCTCACATGGGCTTCTCCCATCAACGGGGGTCACTCTGGGCCATGTGGTGACATCCCGCTTGCCCGACCTACCCATCACCAGGTGGATGCCGTCTCAAAACCATCTTCCTGGTTGGCAGTGAGCGCTCCAGGATCTTCAAAATCCTCAAAATTTCCCCCTTGGAGCAGAGCCGCTTTCCGGTGGAGCGGACAGAGCCGGCACATGGCCGTTCCCAACCCTTCAGGTGGGGCTGGCCGGTGGACACGCATCCCTGCCCACCACTGCAGGCCACCCTCGCTAGGGCTGGAGGACACCGTCACAGGTGGATGATACGGGTGTTCCTCAAGGACCGACGGCTCGTCGCAGACTCTGAGGTTCATCATTACCCACAGGCAGTCCCAGCTCCGACTTCAGCCAGAGGCTTTCGGTTAGCTGGCCGGAGTGCAGCAGCTACAGCGAGGGAGAGCAGGCACTTAACCCTCCGTGTGTCCGTGGGCACTCAAGGTGAGTGCATCCAGTCTGTGGGGTCTGCTGATGGCCATCCATCAGAAAGTGCTCCTGCCAGGCGTTTTGTCTACAGCACACGGTGCTCGTGCAGAAGGGGAGCCCTAAATAACATACTTCGTGGTCACAATAGGCAATGCTGACGTTGGCTTTCATACTGCAGGGAGCTCTCTCCTCCCCCCATGTAGGTTTGGGTTTGCTCTGTCAGACTGAAGGATAACTTGCAGCAATGGGATTTTTTGGACCATTTTAATCATAGAATTAAGGAATGGTTTGGGTTGAAGGGACCTTAAAGCCCCCCCAGTGCCACCCCCTGCCATGGGCAGGGACACCTTCCACCAGCCCAAGGTGCTCCCAGCCTCATCCAGCCTGGCCTTGGACACTCCCAGGGATGGGGTACCCACAGCTTCTCTGGGAACCTGTCCCAGTGCTCCCCACCCTCTCCAGGAAGAATTCCTTCCTGATGTCCCATCTCAATCTCCCTCTTTCCATTTAAACCCGTTACCCCTTGTCCTGCCACTCCCTACCCTTGGAAAAAGCCCCCCCAGCTTTCCTGTAGGCCCCAGGCACTGGAAGGGGCTCTGAGGTCTCCCCGGAGCCTTCCCTTCTCCAGGCTGAACCCCCCAACTCCCCCAGCCTGGCCCCATGGCAGAGGGGCTCCAGCCCTCGCAGCATCCCCGTGGCCTCCTCTGGCCTCGCTCCAACAGCTCCGTGTCCTCCTGCTGTTGGGGGCCCAGAGCTGGAGGCTGAACTGCAGGGGGGTCTCCCCAGAGCGGAGCAGAGGGGGAGAATCCCCTCCCTCACCCCTCTGGCCACGCTGCTCTGGATCCAGCCCAGGATCCGGTTGGTTTCTGGGCTCCAGCGCACACGGCCGGCTCCTGGCCAGCTCCTTGCCCCCAGCCCCCCCGAGTCCTTCTCCCCAGGGCTGCTCTTTGAAGACCGGAGCGGGGCACTGACCAAGCAGCAAAGCTCCGCAGGGCTTCCCGGTGCAGCTGCTTTTGCAGGGAGCTCGGTTTTGCCTGGGTTCCTTTTCTTAATGCAGAATCCCCCTCCTTTTAGTTGTTGTGTTTTATGAACTCTCTCTAAGAGAGGCTTAAAATCAAATTTGGCTGGTGGCAGATAGTAATTAAGCTCCAGATGACGCAGATGATAACTTTCCCTTGCAATATGGAGCAAATGCCAATAATAAATGCAGCTAGTTTCTAGCTCCAGATGCATCGGATTGTTTCGTTAGCTGCCTTGCTCATCAAGGCGAGAGAGCTGAAATAGCGAGAAGCCCGGTTCGGAAAGGGATCTGTGGCCTGATGACTATTTTAGGCAGGCGGCGTGGAATTGTTTAAAATGCATATTGTCTGTGTACATTTCAATAAGGCAAATGCCAAGTGCGAACGCCGTCGGGCTCCTTGTGTGTCAGATGATGAAGTCTTCAAGGCTCGCAGCCATGGGGTCGTTATCGATGGTACTGCCAGGTCATGGTGTGCACAGCGACGTTAGAGGCAATGCTTGACCTTTTGACAGCACTGCAGGCTCACAGAGCTTCGCGAGACAGAAATAACCCTTTCTGATTTGCTTTTTTTTGAGGGGTATTTATTTAAGAATGCAAATATATTATAACATATGTGACTTAAGGATATTCAGATGGGGAAGCAGAACGCGTTTCCTCCCATTCTTTTTCCCCGTTGAGTTTCCAACTGAAATGCTTCATGGGGGAAAAGGGGAGAGATGGAATAAATAATAATAATAATAATAGTAATGAGGGAGATCGCTTGCCTTGCTCTGCTTACGATCGCCTAGTACCTTTTGGTCAGTGACATGCTCTGTGCAAAGGGCCTTCTCATGACTGAATGAAGTTTGTGATATCAACAAAAAATACGCAGTGAACGGCTTGTCAGCTTTGTTTCACGTCATGCTTAATGTCTGCCGTAAAGATAATGCATATCTGACCTTATTTTATACGTAGTGCACAGGCTCAGGAAGCTCTCCGGAGCCTTCTCTCTTTCGTCTTCAATAAATTGTAAAACCAGACCTTTTAAAATCCTGCCTATTGCACTTTGTGGTGACCCGACTTAAATGCAGAAGCCGTTGGTTGACTTTATTTTTATCCTTGCAGGAAGAAGAGTTGTTTATAAAACTCAACAAGCATAAAACAATATGCTTCGGGATTATAAATAGCATTTGAAAAGGTTTTGAGATTACACACTATTGCCTGAAAGACTACAGGGCAAAATTCTTCATCCTCATTCAGGTAAATGAGGAGTTTTGATCAAGGGAGGACAGTCACAGCTTCAGGATGTGGCCGATAATAACTCCATAAATCAGCAAAGCTATGACCTGATGGCGTTCAGCTTCCTTTCAACACATAATCAGCACGCACTTAATTGTTTGAAGTCGTGTAATTACAGCACCGCCGCGCAGGGGCCGCGCGTTCCCTAATACTATAATTTCCTGTACTTGCGGCGGCGGGGGCCTTCATCAGCAGCGGGCTAGCAAACCGCCGCTCATCAAACCAGCTCTGAGGGTAACGCGTGTTCCGTAGGTGTCTGACGAGTCGTTTAAAGCAACGTCTGGAGTCCTCAACGCACTGAGCAGGCAAAATAGAAAGTACAGCTATTTATGCGGACGTTTCTAGAGAGATTTAGGAAATTGATCCTGAGCTGCGAGAACTAAATGCATGTACGAGCGGGAAGGGGTCAGAGGAATTGATGTCACGGAATAACGGGGCGATCACGGGCAAAACAATCCCATCGGCGTGCAGCTTTACACACCGCCCTCACACTCTGCGGAATTTGCATCTTTCCAGCCTCATAAATGAGATTTTTGCTGCGATTCGGACAGGGTTTCCCCTCTGCTAAGTCAACAGTCCGTGTGCTGGTGCCGTGGTGGGATGAGTGTGGTCACAGTCGGATGAGCAACAGGGCTCAACGGAAAGAAGCCAACACGCATGGCAGGACCCTCGCCGGGGTCTCCCGCTCTCGCAGAGGCTGTGGCTTCCCTCCAGGTTTGTGATGAATAGACTGCTGAAGCCTGGGAAGGGGAGATGTGCCTCTATGCACCACGTACCCATGGGTTGGCTGTGGTTGTGTAAGAGCTTTGTGTGCAGCAGATGGTGTGCTATTTCGGAGCATGAATTCTTATTTCTGGTCCATTTTCCTCTGTGGCTCCTGGTAATATTTTTACATATTCATCAGAGCAGTCAGAGCTCCCTGTTTCTGACACTTGTCTTGCGTTGTGAGCTTGTGTCAGCGTTGGGTTGCATTGCCTACGTGCTGACGGTGAGCAGGAGGGAAGGGAGAGGTGTTCCTGCTGCGACGTCTTCCCAGCCACCTGAGGTCATGCCCACGAGTGCGCTGCCAGGAGGGAGCGGGCTGTGAGGCTCTGCCAGCCTCTTCGGAAGTGTTCCAGCCCAGACTTCCGCGGTGCGTGTGGCACCAGGAGTGCTAGGCACAGCAAGGCACCACCGCACACGCAGCAGAGCTACAAAGACAAAGCCACCTTGCCAGCGTGCCATCGTGGCCATGCTTGCTAGAGGCATCTCCCACTCCTTCGGGCAAGTGCAGTACCAGCAGTGTGTATTGCATGAAAATCATGGAATCACAGACTGGTTTGGATGGGAAGGGACCTTAAAGCACCCCCAGTCCCACCCCTGCCACGGGCAGGGACACCTTCCACTAGACCAGGTTGCTCCAAGCCTCATCCAGCCTGGCCTTGGACACTTGATGACCAGGCACAGGAGAAGGTGACGACAAGCTGGAGCCCTGCGCCGGGGCTGTGCTGTGGAAGAGCTGCTAGTTGGGAGCAGCAGTGCCAGGAAGAGCTATCCCACCACCAGGAACCAAGCCCTGGGGCTAACAGGGTTTGTCCAGCTGTCTTTGTTGGAAGCCAGTCCTGCAGGAATCAGAAGTGCAAAACCATTGCCCGTGTCCGAGGGGTGGGGTGGGGGGCTTTGTCACAGACCTTGCGAGGGTTTGGGAACAGAATGGACTGGAGGCAGCTTCTCCCCTTCCCTACCTGGTGCAGTCCAGGCAACCTCAGGTGTCTGAGAAGGTGGCGTGCGGTGGTTCTGTGAGTGCTTCCAGCCTGGTCCTTAGCTGTGAGCCTGGGAGCCTTTGGGAAGGAGTTCAGAGGCACCTGGGAGAGCATCTCCACCTGTGAGGCAGATGGGGAGTGACCCTCTGCAAAGTGCCCCGGGTGGCCTAGGATCACTGTGATTGCGCTGTTCAATCCAGCAGTTAATGGTTTAGGGGAGGAGAGACGCACAGCCATGAGCGCACACGGGCAGCGTGGGTGCGAAGGACCCCCAGGCCCGAGGAGGAACAAGAGGGCACTTGTTTGTCCATGTTTGCAACTGTTTTCAGAGTGTTACCCCTCAGCTCTGCTGTTTCTAGGAGAAACAGCTTAGATTTGTTCCATTGTTCATCCCTGGAAAGTGCTTGACCTCCTCCTGGCCATGGGGCTGGACGTCTGAGTGGGCACCAGCTGCCCCCTGGCCAAGCTGGGGCTGGCGATGAACGGAGGCTTCGGTGCCCAGGAAGGGTCTTTTCTTACACTGTGACCACGTCCCTTCTTCCGGGGCGACGGCAGCCGTGTCCCTCCGCACCCCGCGCTCACGCAGAGCCGTGACAAGGGGGACAGCGGGTAGGAGCGAGGTGCCGCTGTTCTGAGGAGAAGCCGGCGTGCCACCGGGAAGGAGCATCTGCCGTTTTGTGGACACCTAGGAAATTGCTGTGACATTTGGGTGACATTTTACTTCGTGCTCTGACCAATCGCCTCTTACCTGGTACTATCAAACAGCGGGTCCGCTGCCGAGCGGGTCGGAAGGAGCCTGGGGAAGAGGTGATTCCTGCTGGAGGGGGTGCATGTGGAGGGGTACGTGCCTGCTCCCGAGGGGACCGCGCCAGGCACCCATGGGGTGCAGGTTCATCCCTCAGTCGTGCTGCTTCCCGGAGTGCATCTCTGGATGCACACAGGCAAGGAGCGCACCGGGTGGGCACCGGCACCAGCACCGGCACCGGCCGAGGCGGTGACCCGGAGCCAGCCGCTTGGCTTGCCCACACGTAAGCGGCACGGCCCTGAGGAGCGATGTTCTCCCGCCTGGATGGCTGCGGCTGGGGCGCGTGTGGCTGGCGGGGGGGCTGAGCCTGATCCCGGCTGAGCAGATGGCCCAGGGAAGAGTCGTTAATTAGGAGCAGGGCTCTGCGGCACGCGGGAGCCTGCTATTTGCGCTCGTGAGGAGGATTTGCAGAACGGCAAAAGCTGGAGGGGCCCTCCTCGCCTGCCAAATAGCAGCGAAAGCAGACCAGGAGGCGTGCTGCCTGGATCCCGGCTGTTTCCAAATACAAGTTATTCTCCACCAGAAAAACGTCACTGTGGCTGAGCGGCTCTTTCCCGAGCCCACCGCTCGCCGTGTCCACGCGCGATCCCTAAGGAGCGAGGGGCAGAGCGCGGAGGTGCCCGTGGAAATGATGGAGGAGGCGGCTGGGGTCCCTGGCTGAGGTTTGGGTCTTCCCACACGCAGGCTGGTTGTCCTGCACCCCAGCATGTGGGACCCCCCCAGGGCCCATCAAACACACCGAGGGGGCTTCAGCAGGGAGCAGAGCAACAGCACGGAGCAGGGTAAATGCGGAGGAGGAATCCCACTTTTGCTGGGAGAGGGTTGGGGGTCCGAAGGCGT
The DNA here is from genome assembly GCA_027574665.1 of Rhynochetos jubatus. NCBI lineage: Eukaryota > Metazoa > Chordata > Aves > Eurypygiformes > Rhynochetidae > Rhynochetos > Rhynochetos jubatus. The sequence continues at coordinate 42,848,192 of CM050654.1, read as the reverse complement.
CACCGCGCAGCACGTGCTGCTGTGCACACCCCCCCGACGTGCTCTTCCTCAGCAATCACTGCTCGATATTGCAGCCCATGCTACAGACCCCTGGACGACCTGGCAAACACAGCGAGGATGTTTACATCCCATTCCCTTTCCACCTTGGAGTCAGAACCTGCCACTTGGGTGGGGGAGCAGCTCCCCACGTCCTGAGCCGGGACTGTCCCACATCCCATGCCTTGCCAGCGTCCCTGTCACCCTGCCAGCGTCCCTGTCGCCCTGCCAGACCCCGTGGAAACCTTGTTGTACAGCTGTGGAATTGTTTTGCTCTGGAATCAGAGCCGGTCTGAAGTCTTTCATGAGCTAGAAAGGAGGTTTAATCACTCGCTTTATTGCACGAGAAAAATCCCGCATCCTGTTAACGTTATGAATTAGCAGAAATTAAAAAATAGGGTTGTCTACCCGTTGCTTGAGAATTGTTTACAGCAAATCACGAACAAAGCCAAGCCTGTTGCCGCAGGCCTGGTTGGTGAGACACCGTATCGCATTATTAATTAAAATACAAGCCAGCTTTCCCCAGTACTCGTAGCCTGTGGGTATCCAATGTACTCCACTTGATTGAATCAGGTAGTGGCAGCACAGGCATTTTTTATTTTGTGCTGGAAGGGATAACAAAAATGTAAAGCTGTTTTGCTGCTACTTCATTTGAAAAAATATTATTTTGGAATGAAGGCTCAGCAGCGGCAGCAGCCGGGCAGGGCTAGCACAGGGCACACGCTTCTACCTCTGCACTGGGGCTTGATCACGGGATCTGCATCCTCAGCATCCCTGCCGTCCGGCGCCGCGGGCAGGCCCCCCGCCGAGGCAGCCGGTCCCACGGCCATGGGAGCAGCGGGCAGTGGTCCCTGCTCTGGGGAAGTGAATTAATCCAAGCAGGAGAGCTGTTGAGCGTTATAAGGGGATTTTCCCCCTTCCTTAATTGCCGGGAGGAGTCGGTGGGTGGCCAGAAGCAGGCACAGTTCCGTCTTTGGTTAGTCACAGGAGCCTGCAAGCAGTTAGCAGGACATCAAGGAGCCCCCGAATGGAAATCCCTGCTTTGCCCTTGCACTCCACAGGGACTGTGACTGGGAAGGGGGTGCAACTAGAGGAAACCTGAAAACCCCAGTGAGCCCCCAGCGAGGTCAGCCACAGCCGGGGCCGTTCGGCTCTTTCTGCGGAAAGTGCCGGGCCCACCTGCCAGCGCGGGCAAGGGGACGGTGCCCAAAGCAGCGCAGGGACAAGCACCATGTACCGGAGACCCGAGCGGCTTCCAGGCTCACGCCAACGTGTAAATAAAGACACGGTCAAAACGTAATGTGGTTTGGTCACGGTGAGAAAATGATGGCGTGAGGCGCCCAGGTCATCTGAGAACCCTGCGGGTGCCGCCAGCAAACATCCCCGCTGCCATCCCAGCAGCGCAAGCGGGGCGCACGTGGGCGCTGTTTTCCAGTGCGTGCCGAGAAACAGGCTCTCCATGGCCCTCCAAAGCACCGGCGTGAGCCAGGAGCCCACCTGCAGCTTCAGAAATCACTTTTGGTTTGAATTGCTCCAGGTCTGGGTACCCAACGGAAGCACAGGGATGCTGAGGAGGAGCTGAGCCGGTCCAGCGCAGACCTCTCTGTAGGAAATACTCCCTTTTTAGGTCGAAGGGATTTTGGCCCATTCCCAAAACCCATGTGTCCTTTTGGTCCTCTGTTTAAAAAAACAAAAAAAAAAAAGGAATTAATCTTTTTCATCTATTTCCAAGATAATAAAGGAAACAAATACTCTTTCTGCTTGGAACAAGCTCACCGAAACCAGAGCGCCACGTCTTCGACGAAACAGCGACGGCAGGATCATCACGGTGCTTGAGGACTGGCAGACGGAGGAAAACAGCCCGGGGCTTTTTCCCCCTGGAAAAGTTCTTTTCTTTTGTTAAAAGGAGGGAAAAGGGTTATTGTATTTGGAAATATGACTGGAGCTGGTGTCCCCACGTGAGGGGGGGCTCAGCCCCGGGGCCACGAGGCACCTGGGGTGCGTGGAGGGCGGCAGCGTTCCAGCACCTTCCCGAAGCCTCTGGTTCCGGGCTGCTTTCCTGCAGTAAAAATGCAGAATTGCCATGGTGAACAGACACCGCTCAGCCCCCAGCACACTGCTTTCTCACAGGTGGGGGTCACCCTTCCAAACCCTTTCTGTCAGACTGTTATCTGCACTAACAAGGACATCCTGAAGGTCTCCTGGCAGACACCCTTTATTTCACTACTGCTGAAGTACTCGCAGTATTTTAATATTGCTTATTTAATTGCTTAATTATTGATTACTATTATGTATCGTTAAAGTACAGGAGAAAATGTATAGGGTGGGCGATGTATCAACTCAGCATCGCTGGAGCAACCCCAAGTTATGGAATTTCCTGACTTTTAAATGTTCCATCTTGCAACATTAACATTGCATTAACACTGGGGGATTTTTGCATTTCATTTTATAAAGGCCAGGGGGGAAATAAGCTATTTCCCTGCTGCCCATATTTGAAATCCATGCTTAAGTGCACATTGGGTCAACCCCTAACCAGATGTAAGTACACAGCCAAGTTATTGGATTTCTCCGTGATGAATAGAGATCAGAAAATGCACCTGTCTGGTTGCAGAGATTTGCATAAAAATGAAGAATACGTACACCTGCACACGTGAAATATTGATGCGCAGAACCGAGAGCGCGTGTGTAAACCCCACAGCACTCGCTTTCAGGTAAAGCACCGTGGAGCCGGTCAAACCGCGTCCCCTCGGTGGGAGAAGCTGGCAGCCAGGTCCTCGTTAGCTGATCCCATTTCCTGGCACAGAAACCAGCTGGAAAGTCGCTACAGCTCTCGTCTGTCAGGCCGTTCAAGATTAGGCTTGTAAGTGCACTAATTGCTGCTTATCTCTGCTCTGTATCCAGGAGGCCGCGGTTACGGGAGAGATTAGGAGCAGGGAACTGCAGCAGGGCAGCGCGGGAAATCCCAGAGCGACGCTGCATCCCGGGGATGCTCAGCGCCTGGGCCAGGGCCCTGCGTGCTCACGTGCCCGGTGGCCACTGCAGGTCACAAAGCCGTGGCCCAAGCGCAGGGAGCCCTTCCAAGTCAATAAGCTCTCCCACACGTAGTTAATTGATGGGTCCGTGTGAGAGGTGCAAATACAGGGAGAGAGGGCAGGGAGGGTGGGCGGAGGGCAGTGCTGTCAAAGCAGACTCCACGGGCTCCGTGGCCCTGCCTGCACCCACCAGCACCTCCGGCCGCTGGTCCTGGTGTGCAGCTGGGCACCAGCCCTACAACACAGGGGTTGGGGCCCCAGAGAGGTGCCCTGTGGCCAGGAAAGCCTGTCCTTGGGCCACCCTGATCCCAGAGGCTCTAATTGCAGGTGCCCATCAGAGACCCTGTGTCTGGTGCCCTGCTCGGAGCGCGCTCCGCGGCAGTGGGCACTTTGCTCTCTGTGGCAGTGGCCTCTGTCCCTCCATAGTCCGTTTTTCCAGCAGTGAGGAGTCTCCCAGCTGCTGGCATGGGGCAGCTCCATCCGCACCCATGCTGAGCACCCAGACACACACCCATCTGCTCCAAAGCGGCACAGCTGGGGGGCACGGAGTGACCACCACCATCCATGGCTCTGCTCTCTGAGGGTCCACAGCAGAGCATTGCCTCGCAGCAGGCTGCAGCATTTGCTGCAGGGATGGGATTGCCTTGGAGAAACACCCGGCCCTTCTGGCTGTTCCTTCTGCCAGGGGTGTTGGTACAGCCGCTAATGACCCCCCGGTGAGGAACTGGTGCGTTCACAGTCTGACTGGCCTGGCTTCAGCTGCCAAACCAGGTGTCTTAGTCTGATAGAGGGAAGAAAACTTCCACTTCTAGGAGTGCTGAAATCCCCTCTGAATTCTTGGATGCTTCCCAAAGTATTCTGAGCTCCACAGAGCCTCCAGCCCTCTGAGGAGAGGTTTCCAGCCTGGCCCTGCATCACCTCTGCTCTTTTCCCAGCATCCCAGCCCAGCTTCCCAGGATGCTCCTATGCCCCTGGGGCTGCTGTGAACCCCACATGCCAGGAGCCCGCCAGCCCGGTGCTGCCACCCAACTGCCCGCCTGGCCCCGGGGGTACGGCTGCCCCAGCCCTGGCTGTCCTGCTGCCATGGCAAGCGGTGACCAGGCGTGTGAAGCTGCTCCACGGCGGCTTCTCCTTTCCTTGCTAATATTGCTTGGCTTGAAATTTAGTTCTACCCAAAAGGGGAATGTTTCCAAGTTGATTTCTCACCGGTTTTATATTCCCTTTAATTTAGACAAACACACATAAATAGCAGAAGGTATATTTCGTGTGTACACAACCACTTCTCCGATGGCTTCATTATTGTGTGCGAAATTAAAATAACATACTGGTGATAATTTTAGCCTGCTTTATTGTTGGCGAGCACGGCGAGCGCTGCTAGATCTGCCGATCCTCAGCCCTGAGCGGACACAGGGCCACGGGGCAGCGGCTGGGGATGGACTCCCCTGGTTTTGCTGCGGATGGAGGGCGGGAGATGTCTCCTGGAGCCGTCGCTCCCTCCGTGACAGGGAAGGACAGTGAGGGGACCTGGGGCTGAGGGGCTGAGGGGGTGCATGTCACAGTGCAGACTGCCCTGCGGAGGCTCTGCCTTAGCGGCATGAGTGAACCCACAAAGGAGCTACACTTAATTAAGCATTATTTTTAAATTAAGAGAAATCTCTCCCGAGTCGGGGCAGTCCCACGCCATGGCAACCAAGCCTTTCTCATTGCTCAGCCTTGCCATCTTGCTTCCCGGGAATGAATACTGCAGTGCCGACGGCAGGTGGCATGGACATGCCAGGGCGGCGCGATCCTGTGGGCCACCCGGTGCCACGCTGCCTTCGGGCTTCACCTCTACTGCGAGGTGTGCAGGGGCCACATCCCTGGGGACGCACCAGCCCATGCTCCCGTGGCCGGGGGGGTTCCCCTCAGCCCCCTGCGCTCCCTGATCCTCCGTGCTGGAAGGGATGGGTGCCTCTGCTCGTGGCCGGACCCTTCGGCTGCCGTAGGGGGGATGAGAATCTGTGCATGGCTTGGACGGGAAAGAAAGTGCATGTTGTAAAGGGGCCTTACAAAATAGTAGGGTAGCAAATACGGGTGATAACTATTTTAATTCATCTCCTCTGACATGAATGGGAACTTTCTCTTACAACTGAATATAAATAGGAGTTGGACACGGCATTACTATATGAATAAATGAATTAATCAATCAATGACAAAAACATACTATGTAATCAAAAGATTTTTCATGTTAAGATTAATTTAGTGTAATACATGCCTAAATATTACATAAGCCCCCTTGACATTGAATTATAAGACTCGGGGATGGGAAGGGGGCAGGCTGCGCCGTGCGGGAAAGCGGGACAGAACCGGGGACGCGGGTCACCGCCTCGGCAGCCGGTGGCACGGGAGATGCTGGCACCCTGCTCTCCAGGCAGTGGTCCTCCCCCGAGGGGCTGCAGGGCCAGGACCAGCACACCTGGCCCCTCCAGCTATGGGGATGTGCTGCGGGCAGCACGGGCGTCGCAGGGTGCACCCACTGCGCTGCTCGGGGGGTGATTTCCCACGGATGGCTCCTTTTCTTCCATCCCTTAAGGGCACGTGTTGTCTATACACATGCCAGGTGGCCTGAAGGAAAATCTATATATTCATTTATACTGCAAACAGGGGCCACAGATTTTAGATTTTGCCCTTGCAAACCCAGAAGAAGCTGAATATTCCTGCGGGATTGGGCTCTCCCCCTCCCCGGGAAGCGACTGCAGAGCTGGCGTGTAAGGCTTCGCCCGCACAAGTTAAGCTAATGAGGCAACTTCTCCTGATACGTTCTGTGTTCTGTATGCTTTCTCCCAGCAAATGATCACACATCCTAAAAATATAATCTTCATTCTTCACTTAAAGTTGTGCTTGGGAGTTGAGGTTAGACAAATTCAGCCTTGAAAGAAAATGTAATTTCCTAGCAGCGAGCATAATTAAACACACGGAGCGGTTACCAGGAGAGGTGCACACCCCCGTGGCTTAGTCATTAAAACCGAATTGCACGTCTGTCCAACGGATCGGCTTTACCTCGGCTTGGTGCTGGATGTTGGTAGTGGTCAATGTGTGGCCTTGTGCCCCTTGTCCCCTGTCCGGGGGATGCCTGCGGACCCACGAGACCAGATGCCCATCCACGTATGGACCGCCGGTCGCTCTTCACGGCGCGCTGCCTGTCCTCCGCGCTGGCCTCCAACGTGCCTGTCTGGGCAATTGAAGTAGGGTTAAGGGGCCGGGGAGCAGTAAAAGATGATGGGGGGGTTAGTTAAGATGAGACCGTCAGGGGAAGGACCTTTTGATTCTGCATTTATGTTGCACATTGATTTCCTTTACAACAGTGACACGGGCTATTGCTAATACCTGTCTAGTTAATACTTAACGGCCGCTCTGCTCTCACAGCCAGGGCACAATCTTACAGTATAAGCAAGAAAACACACTTCTGTGCATCTCATATGTCGTTTCCCTTTGCTTTATTTCAAATCCATAGATTACGACTGAAAGGTTGGCGTGGCAAGGGGCTCTCCCAAGGGGCTCTGGCAAGGTAGATGGCTGTCAGGCTTATTTTCTCCCCAAAACCACAGGGGAAGCCGAGATTTTCAGGTGGCCAAAAGCCATTGAGTGAAAGCATGGGGCGAGTGAGGGCATGGGGCGAGTGAGAGCATCCTTCGTAAGGAGGGGCGTCTCTTGCAGTGACGCTCAGGTGACAACTGTCCGCACAGCGTTTGCCTTTGGGTGGGATAGACGGTTCCGAAGGAAACAGGAACTTTTCATTTTTCTTGCTGGGGAATTTGCCAACACCCACTTTGATTAACAGGAAATTCGCTTCTCCCTCTGCTTCTGCTAAATTTGCCAAGCGTTTTATGATGCGGGGCATTTCGGATGGAGACAGTGGATGCGGGGAGGGAATTGCAATGAAAAGATTTGGCCATGGGAGAGCAGGAATCTGCAGGCGATGCTGTGGAAGGATGAAATCAGAGCAGCCAGGAGGGGGAGGAATTGTTCTTTACTTGGGGATGGAGACGAGGAGGCCTGTGGAGCTGCGCAGGAGCCCGCGGCGGGGGCAGCCTGAGCTCCTGGGGGGTCCAGGGCCCAGGGTGCAGGAGGGAGGGGATGGGTGCCAGGGCCCTTGTTGCCCTGGCACTGCTCTCTGCTTAGGGCCCAGGCTCAGCGAGGCAAGGGCAGGGACCCCCTCATCTGCTCCACGGGGCTGTCACCATCTCTGACTGCTCCCACGAAAACGAACCTTCCCCCGGCCCCACATTTCCCTCCTGACACCCCATTTCAGCCGCTGCAGGTTGTCACTGCTGTAGCCCTTGCTCCTGAGCACAGGGCACAGCCGGAGGTTTTGGGGCTGGATCAAGAGGCAGTTCCCACTGCAACATTCCCAGTCCTGCTGTACAGTCCTGGGACTTTGGGGACACCCCAGGAGACCCAGGCAGTTCTGTGCAAGGGCAAAGCCACCCCCCTTCCACAACCATTTCAGATGTGGACAGTCAAATCCGGGGCCAGTGCAGCCCGTGAACACCCAACCGTGGTGGGAAGGGATGGGGCAGGGGCCAGGGATGCTCTGGGCACCCTCAGGGACCAGCTGCACCTCTGTGCCGGTTTGTATGGCATGCTGGGGTCAATCGTCCCCTCGGGTGAGTGTGCAAGGGGCACGCAGACATCCCCACGAGGCAAGCGTGCAACGGGCACACAGATGTCCCCTCGAGGTAAGTGTGCAATGGGCACACAGATGTCCCCTCTGGGCGAGTGTGTAATGGGCACGTCGACATCCCTCAGGGTGAGCGTGCAAGGGGCACACAGACACACCCTTGGGGCAAATGTGCAAGGGGCACGCAGACAACCCCCAGGGCGAGCGTGCAAGGGGCACGCAGGCAGGAATTGCTCCTCCGGTGGCACTGCAGAAACGAGTCTCTGTCCCCGTGCTCCGAGCGCCGTGCTGCAGGTGCGCGGCAGGTAGCGGGAGATGCACGGCTCTGCTTCGCACCTGCAGCAGCGCTGAGCCGCCGCCTTTTGCAAATTTACCCCATAATGAGAAACATATGTCATAGGACATGATTTTGTACAAACCAAGCACTTGCTGCATAGTTTATGGCTAAGTCTGAATGCAGACACAGCTGTCATGGGAATTATGGGTTCCTTGATTTTCATAATTAAAAAGAGAGAGAGGGAAAGAGAGGGGAAAGGAATCACAGAACCACAGGATGGGTTGGGTTGGGAGGGACCTTAAAGCCCCCCCAGTGCCACCCCCTGCCATGGCCAGGGACACCTTCCATAGCCCAGGTTTCCTGGTGCGGTGGGCGCCGCCTGAGAGCGCGGAGCGGGCGGCTGCGCTGCGGGAAGGGGAAATCTTCCTGTTGGAAACACACTGAGGTGCTTCCTGCAGCAGCAGGTTGTGCAGCGAACGCCGTCTGCCCGATTCGGTGGTTAATTAAATAAAAAGATATTCCAAACCAAAACCCTAGGTTCTGGTTTTGGGCTCCTGGGAAATCATTACCGACTAGTGACCTCTCTTAACCTGGATAAGGTTCACGTGGGAGATGTCAAAGCGCGAAGCACAGCAAATATCCGTGAGCATGTACAATTACAGGTTTATTAAAGGGGAACAAGGACCATACGATAAATGGAAAAACCTGTTTTATGGACACAGGGAGCAGGCGTTTTCAAACAGCCCAGTTTCAGCTGGAGCTGTGTCCCTGAGCCCCGGCTCAGCTGTCCCACTGGGGAGGAAGGTGTGGAACAGCTGTGTGTTCCTGCCAGCGCGGGCGATGGTTTGCCTGGGCACAGTGGAGGATGGAGCAAGAGTGAGGAATGCATTAAAAGTCTGCCTGGGGGGAGAAAGGGCTGCCTGGGTGGAACTGGCTTATGTGGACCAGCTCAAAGCCATCCCAGATCTGGGATTCTCCATCGAGGTTATCACCCCAGTGCAGCTGCCAGGGCCAGAGGACTACTGGGGCGGGGGTCCCCAACAGCATCCCTCTTGCATTTATGCCCTGCCTGCAGGGGGGCAATCTGAGACCGGAGCCGGCCTGTGGGCACATCCACATCCCTGGGTGGCCCTGCAGCCTCAGGTGCTGGGGACAAAACCCTGGGGTGAGACGGGCACCACTTTGTTGGCAAACACCGTGGGAAACATGGGGCACAACCATTGCCCCCGCCCTGAAACCCTCCCGGTCCCCACTGATGTGGCGCTTGCTGCTTCTGTCGTGGTACCGAGTTCTCCCTCTGCACCGAACCCTGCCCATCCCAGCCCGAGGAGGAGAAACCAGGGACTTCGGTGCGAGGTGTTGTGCCCTCACGCTGTTCCTGGAGTTACCGGGTCACAGCCCGCCCCGGCCGAGGCAGCGGCACCTCTGTCCCTGTCAGCCGCTGCCTCTCCTCCCGCATCCCCCCCAATTACAGCGCCGCGTAATTAATAATGCTTTCATGAAGGGCATTTTCCTTGCTTTGGGAAAGAACTGCAATCACATTGGCTGTATATCAACCAAAATACAAGTCACTTGGGGAATAAAGTGAAGATGTAATTGAGGATCCGCTATTTATCACTCTTTCCAGAATTAGCGGTCGCGCAGCACTAATACTTTTGACACCTCGAGCACTCGCCTCGCTGTCATCAGACACTCTTTTTTTAAAGGAAATAAACCATCTAACTACTTTCAAAAGTCTCTCTGACTTTCAATCATCATGCACGTTGCTTATTAGTGAGATGAATTTATAGGTAAGGCGCTAATCTTTTATAATCACGCTTTTATAGGCAGATGCCATCAGGTTTGCATAAGTAGCGACATTAACTGTTATAGCTCTAAGTAGAAACCGGAGCGCAGAAATGTAAATAACTACTGGATTTTAATATGCAATTAGTGATGCGAAACCTTCGTTACAATATTTAATTACAAAAAAAACGGGCTTGTTTCGCCCCGCTTGTTCCAAACCGGAGCAACCCTGGTACATCCCACACGTGCGGAGCAGCCGGCACCGAGCGCTTGCCCGGCGTTTCGCCACCTCCTCGCGCGGCCGGGAGCTCCGGCGTGGCTGGGGCTGCACAGATTTGTGCAATTGGATGAGAACCCAAGAACCAAATCCTAAATCCTATCTATTTGTGGGGATTATCCTGTTCAGCTCATGCGCTGAGGTAGGATTTTGAGGTATTCGAATAGTCTTTCAGACTGCACCCGGAGGGAAATCAGGCAGCGTCTATCTCTCCGGCTCGTACATGCCAGCAGCCCCCACAGCCGGCTGTGCTGGCCGGGAAGGATGCCGGCACGGCACCCGGATCCACCGCCGAGCTGCTCGTGCCCATCACGAGGGAAGAGAGCGGAAAGCCTCCACACTTCGGTGCCTGCAGCCCAGTTACAGGGTTTGTAGAGTTTGTTTTTCCCACCTTTAAGGAGCAGCCCACCTCCCCTCATCCAGCCACGTGTAATGGGTTGTGACATCGCTAGTGTCACCTCAGCAAGGCTGCTGACAGACGGGGTGGTGTGAGGTAGAAGAGATAGATAAACAAATATGGGACAAAGGGCAAAATGCTGCTGGATTGATGTGGAGCATCCTCAGGAGGATTTCCCCTCCGCCTCAGCAGCAGGACGAGGCTGGCGCTGCAGGATTGGGCCTCAGAACTGCAAAAGCGGTTTCCCTTCAATCCCTGTCTCACTGCAGACTTGCTGTAATTAGGGCTGCACGTGTGTTTCCATTACAGCTTCCACCACAGGGATCCCTGTCCAGGCTGGAGCTGGCACCTGGGTCTCAGGTACCATCGGGAATTTCAGCCTTTCCCTATGACAGGTGGGGCACAGGTGAGCCCTGGCTGGAACGGACCGTGCGGGCTGGCTCCTGCTCTTCCCAGGCCTCCAGCAGCTGAGCGGTGTCCTGGGCTCTCCTAAAGCAGAAAAAGTGGGAGACATGCCCTGGGGGGGGACGGGGACACCCTTACTGCACCCACCGTCCAGCCTGAGTGAGCTGCGCAGCTGGGGTGGCACAGCCTCTGCATCGCCGGGATCACCCCTCACCCATTGGGATGAACTGGGGGGTCTTACCGTGAACAAGGGGTAGTTGGCAAGCAGGGAGACAGAGGGGGGCTAACCCAGCTGTCCCTCGCTGCCTGGATTGGGAGCATGCTTTGGGAAGTGGGCACACAGCAGCTCGGGCAAGGACTGGGACCACTGTGGGGGGGTGCAGCCCATGGGTGCAGCTGTGGCTCTGTGGTGGGTGGCTGCGCTCATCCCAGCGGGGCTGGCCTTGGGTCAGATGGGTTGAAGTTCCCCTCTGGGTCCACAGTGAGCTGGACCTGGGGCTGGCCTTGGGTCAGAGCTCCCCTCTGGGTCAGCAGTGAGCTGGACATGGGGCTGGCCTTAGGTCAGATGGGTCGGAGCTCCCCTCTGGATCAGCAGTGAGCTGGACATGGGGCTGGCCTTGGGTCAGAGCTCCCCTCTGGGTCAGCAGTGAGCTGGACATGGGGCTGGCCTTGGGTCAGAGCTCCCCTCTGGGTCAGCAGTGAGCTGGACATGGGGGTGGCCCACAAGCCCGAGGTCCAGTTTACAATGTGTTTCGGCACCAGTGCTGGATGTGACTCCTCAGGAGGGGGAATGGGAGCGCCCTGCTGTCATCGCTGACTCCGTTTACTGCCGAGGGCTTTCAGTTTTTGAATGAAAAGGGTATTATGAGTAAGTTACAGAAAGTGGGGAATGGGCAGCATGGCGAGCTTAATGTAGTCCCGGACAATGGGCACCTTTCACATGGGCAACGTGGCTGACGGAGGAGCGGCAGCGCAGCCGCGGAGCCGTAAATAACCGCAGAAGGGAGGAGAAATTCGCCACAGCAAGAGGACAAATGTGTGATGTCGGCTGCAGAAGCAAGAGGGGCACCAGCACCGTGTCCCACGGACGCTCGTTAGGGTGTTGTGGCATGTGCAACACGCCGATCCCGATGCCTGCAAGTTCGGAAGTAGCTGGGCAGTGCTTTGACACTCGTTAGTGCCGACAACGCCCCACCGAAGGCCAGATATTAGCTGTGCACACACGGGGAAAACTCCTTTGCGTGAAAACCCGTCTCTGAAAAGTTGGGAGCCGCCCCAGAACCAGCGGTGGGGAGGCATCCGTGGTGTCACACGCATTAATTCAGTTGGCACATTACAATGTTAAACTAAATGACATTATTACAAAGCTGTGCTAAGAAGTGTTGACAGGTCCATATGGTAATTTTACAATGTATAATGAACACACAGACTCCTTTCTTGCAGAAATTTATAGTTCAAATCTATACCCAGGATATCCAGTTTTATTTCCAGAAACTTAAATTGACTTATTACGATGTAGTGAATGTATAAATTAGTTCCAGTAGTTAAACTGAAGCATTTCCCTACAGACTCAATTAGATTCATTAATCTACTGTGTAGACCTGTAAACGGTCCATTGTTCTTTTCCCCCCCAAAATGTCAAAAACTATTTCTCTAACTATAAAATATTTCCTACAAAAACTGTTTTAAATGGTAAGAATTATTTAATATTAGGAACCCAGATCCACAAATTATTTCAGCGCCCTTGTTCTTCTTCAAAAGAAAAATAGGGTTCAGCCCTCGGCGGGTAATTTAGTGGGACGGAGGCTGAATTCACTCTTCTATTAAGCTCAAGTCCTACCAACATAAACCAGATCCCTTCCCACCCTCCTCCAGGAGAATGAATCGCCTGGAAAGGGGATCCTGGTGTGATTTCATAGCCCACAACACGTTGCTCTAAATCTTTGTACACAACCAGAAGCTGCCAAGGGTCCGGCACAGCATCCGCAGGGACTCTCCACGGGGAAGGGGTCTGCAGAAGCCCTGCTCTGCCTGGGCACCGTGACAGGTCGATGAGATGGTCTTAAAAATATCTCTTCCCGGGGACAAAAGCCACTTTATCCGCATCCATCGGCACGGCTCCGCCCTCATTCACAGTTCCTTTTCGGCTCTGCTGCCGAAGGGGGTTGACCACACGCTGTGTTGTGGAAGGGACACAAACTCAAGGAACAGCCTTTGATTGATGGGACCTCTTCCAGCGGTTAACCTGTGACGATTACAGGGGTGTGTCCCCAAAAAGGAGGGGTCAAAGCAAAGCTGTGATCCTAACTGAGCCGGGCTAAGCCCTGGGGCTGGACCCGGGGAGCTGCTGGGACCACGGGACCCTCTGCGTCCCGGCCTCTGTGCCAGCTTCCATCCCCTCCATGAGGGAGGATCCAGCTCGGCAGAATGAAGTTAAAACCGGTTTCAAGCTGTTCTGCTGACAAAGCGGCTGCGTTGGGATCCTGGACTGAAACACAAAGGTCTAGACTGCTTGAAACAATGGTTTCCTTATTTTACTGAGCATTTTCAAAGATAAAAACTTTCACTTCCAGCAGAAAATTCATCCCTCTCACCCTGTTGGATGAAAATCCACTATTTTGAAAGTAAAACTTTCACGACTTTGCCTTCACACAAGAGGATCGGGCGGGTCAGCTTGAGGAAAAATGAAACGTCGGCGTCACAAGGATTTTATGCAGCATTTGCAAGAAAATACGGTGCCTGCTGCAAGAGGTGGGAGCAGAGCCGTGCCTGCTGAACGCCTTGGTCATGCTCACAGACATGCCTCTGGCACACTCGTGCCTCTGTCACGGAGAGGAGGGATGGCGTGGCCACGGAGAGGGGTCTGCATCGGCTTTGGCTCCAGAGGGGACCACGTGTGGAAATAGGAAGGATGGGGACGTGCACCCAGGGGTGCTGGGCCGTGGCCGGGCAATGCTGCCCCTTCTGCCAGGACTTAAATCAAATGTGGGAGCAAAAATCCCAAACAGAGTATTTCCGTAGCTACTGGTCCCTCACACCACTAACTACAAGTATTTCACCAGTTGGAGCAAGGCCAGAGGAGGCCACGGGGATGCTGCGAGGGCTGGAGCCCTTCTGCCATGGGGCCAGGCTGGGGGAGTTGGGGGGTTCAGCCTGGAGAAGGGAAGGCTCCGGGGAGACCTCAGAGCCCCTTCCAGTGCCTGGGGGGCTACAGGAAAGCTGGGGGGGGGGCTTTTCCCAAGGGCAGGGAGTGACAGGACAAGGGGTGATGGGTTTAAATGGAAAGAGGGAGATGGAGATGGGCCATCAGGAAGGAATTCTTCCCGCAGAGGGTGGGGAGCACTGGGACAGGTTCCCAGAGAAGCTGTGGGTGCCCCATCCCTGGGAGTGCCCAAGGCCAGGCTGGATGAGGCTGGGAGCACCCTGGGCTATGGAAGGTGTCCCTGCCCATGGCAGGGGGTGGCACTGGGGGGGCTTTAAGGTCCCTCCCATCCTAAACCATTCTGTGATTCCATGATTCTATGCTGCTTCTTGTGGAGCAGGAGTGTGAGCTGGCTCTGGGGAAACTCATGGCTTAGACAAAGTTGTCTTCCCAACACCCAGCACTGACACCCAGCACTGAGAGTGCTGAGGTTTCCGTATAAATTGAAGAATATTTGGAAAAGAGACATGAAGAAATTCCTGCACCTCGTGCCAATCCTGCTTTTGAACCCAGATCTCATCTTCAGCTGCACCAGTGGGATCTGTGCTGGGTCCACTCCTGCTCCCCCTTCCCTGGCTGGGAGCAGGGACACTGTCCCTGAGTCCGCACTGTCCCTCTGTCATGGGGCAGCAGAAATTGCCGTGACATTCCCTGCATGTCAGCTTCAGTGGAGTCATCCCTCGCAGAGTGCAGCCACCAAAGCAAATCCGACTGGGATGGAGGAGGGCAATGTGTGTGTCCTTCCCTCTCATGACTTAGCAATGGAAGTGCCTGGTCCCCATTCCCAGACCTGTACCGCTGGCAGCGTACCGCGCAGAAGGACCGCCGCGTGGTTCTCCGCGTATGAGGTCAGGTTTGCAGCGTTCGCAGCCATAAAACTTGGGCTCTGACTTTTACTCTGAGCAAGTTTTATAGTGGAGCCACCGAGAGGGAATAAATATGAAGCGCTAAGATGTCCCTTACCGTCCCTGCCAGCGCGACCCTGACCCCGCGCCCCTGCACCACGCACAAGCGGGCGCCCGTGTCAGCCAGACGTTGCTCGCAGATGGATTGCAGGTTGGAGGGGTGACCTGTGCTCTTGAAAATGGGTAGCAGATGCTGTGTTTTCACTGCCTTTTTAATATCCTAACAGTTCCCCTCTGGTCCTATGTTAGAGATAACTGCCACTGGCACGGAGAGCAGCCGGCTGCCAACCGCATGAGACCATCTGACAGCAGGTACGTGCCCAGCGCATCCTAAAACTGGGGTGCAGGAGGGAAGGGAGTCAGGTTAGTGTTAGCATTTTCCTCCTGGAAGAGACTTCCACCCTCTCTTGCTGCGTCCTCCAGCTCCAGACACCCTTTCCCACTCCCTCTCTTGCACACTGGTGGTTTCCCCATGAGCAATGGAATTATAAAACCATCTTTGTTCTGCTCCAAGGGTGTCTTCCCTGCCTGTCACTGACGTGAAATTGGGTGTGGGGGGGTCAATCCCAGCTGGGACTTGGCTGTGGTCGCCAGGTAGCCAACAGTCCTCATGAGAACCCCCTGCTCGTGCCACTGCCACCGATGCTATCGCTGCTGTCACCTGCATTTTTGCCTTGTCATCAGCCAGCAGGCGACCGGCCGACTGCAGCCAGGGTTTCTGGTTCCAAGGAGCATGCTTGTTCTTTATTTCAGAGTATTCCCCCCACCGTTTGACTTTAAAAGTCCACCGTGTAAACCAAGAAGCAGTTTTACATTCACGAGGGAGTCACTGCTGGGTAAATTTGATTTCTCTCGGCTTCACCTGGCTCTACAAAGTAAGGAGTTTGCCACTTTCCATGGCAAAATGGAAAACGGATTTAATCGCAGATGCAAGGTGCCAGTGGGCAGGCGGCAGCCCCGCACCGGGTTGGATTTGTCACTGAGGAAACTTGGGAAAATCAGTATATGGAGCTGTGGGAAAAAGGCAGGATGTTACCTGGAGATGTGGCCGCAGCTGAGGTGCATTAGGAGAAGATGGGGGGCTGCAGGGCTGTGTCTGGGGGCTGCTGGGGGGGGAGGCACAGGCGCCTGGTGTGGGTGGCGAGGCACACACATCCCCTGAGAATTAAACCCCCTGAGTCAGTATTTCCAGCGCTGGCATCGTCACCGTCACCATGGTGCAGAGCGAGGCAGAGAATACCCGCTTTGTCCGGCCCTGCAGTCCTCTGGGTCCTGCACGAGGGTGCTGCCTCTTGCAGAGGGGACATCTGCAGGGGTGGGCCCCCACCAACCTCCTGCCTTGTCTCAAGAACCCCTGGCAAGGCTCTCGTGGGCACCAGCACGGCTCGAGCACAGCTTCAGCTCTTGCAAAGCTGCAGGAGTCCCGCAGGAGCCTGTTCACAGAATCCCAGAATCTAGGGTGGTTTGGGTTGGCAGGGACCTTAAAGCCCACCCAGTCCCACCCCCTGCCATGGGCAGGGACACCTTCCATAGCTCAGGTTGCTCCCAGCCTCATCCAGCCTGGCCTTGGACACTCCCAGGGGTGGGGCACCCACAGCTTCTCTGGGAACCTGTCCCAGTGCCCCCCACCCTCTCCAGGAAGAATTCCTTCCTGATGGCCCATCTCCATCTCCCTCTTTCCATTTAAACCCATCACCCCTTGTCCTGTCACTCCCTGCCCTTGGGAAAAGCCCCCCCAGCTCTCCTGTACCCTCCCAGGCACTGGAAGGGGCTCTGAGGTCTCCCCGGAGCCTTCCCTTCTCCAGGCTGAACCCCCCAACTACCCCAGCCTGGCCCCATGGCAGAGGGGCTCCAGCCTTCGGAGCATCTTCATGGCCTCCTCTGGCCTCGCTCCAACTGGTTGACATCCCCCTTATGTTGAGGGCTGAAGCTTCATTGTCCCTCACTAAGGAGGGACCTGAATGAATGGGATGTCCCAGCACTGGCGGGTTAAGTTCTGGCTGGCACAACTCACAGCCCCCCTGTCCCAGAGCCAGCCACATGGTGGGCCATGGCCCATGGGGTGCTCAGCCCCGTTTTGGGTGCCTGACACCTCTGTGTATCCCCCAGGCGGCTCTGAGGGGTGAAGGGACACTGAGCACCTGTGGAGCACCTTTCATCCCCTCCCTGGCTCCCTGGCACGCCCTGCGCTTGGGCCTGCTCTAATCAGCAGAGGTGAAGGCACTCAGGGGGGCAGCCCCCAGGTCTCTGCAGACACAGGGGGACTCATGGCACCTATAGCCCCGGCGGCACCTGGCAGCGGCAGTGCCACAGGAGCATCCTCCTGCCCCACAGCCCACCCCGCATGCCCAGGGGCAGGGTGGGCTGTGGAGGCCGGGCTCTGGAAGCCACCTGCCCTGCTCCAGGTTGCCCAAACCACAGTGTGAGCTCCAGTTCTCTCCAGCCCTGTGTGACCACGGCTAATCCCTCCTGCCTACATGTGGGATCCCTGGAAGAATATTTCCTAAAAACCAGAGGTAATTGGGTCACTTTTTGGCACGTGGGATTCTGAGGAACATGGGGATCCCTACGAAAGCAGAGAAAAGTGTCCTTGATGTGTCCCATGGGTGTGCCTAGTTTGGGTGGCCTCCAGCTTTCGCCCGGGGCAGCAGGGACTGGAGGGAGCGGTGCCGTGGCAGGGGATGTGGCGGCACATTCAGGTCTCTGGTCCAGGGGCTGAGCTGTGCTGGATTCAGCTCCGGCACAGTCACCCTCTAGAGCTGCACCGTTGGGGAGTGCCCAATCCACAGCTGCTCCGGGGGGTCCCAGCCATCCCACCCTGCCCCAGCCCCGGGGGCTTCTGCCGTCCCCATCCCCATTGCCGTTGAGGGGTTGCTACTTAATTAATTAGAGACGAAAGAATTGAGAGCTGAGGAGAGGATCGTAGATCACGGAGCGTGCTGTTCGGCGCTGGCACGGGCTCATTTAACAATTCAAGGGTCACTACCTGCAAAAGTGAGGACGCAGCTTACAAGCGCGCGGATCCAGCCGGTTACAATGTGCGCGTCGGGATAATGAACTTAAAACAATCGCAATTAGCAGGCCGAGACAAAGGATTAAAATTAAAAATGAATGGTGCGGTGCGTGCCGCTTGCTTGTAAAACAGCGCTAAGCCAACTTCGTCCGTCCCGAGGCGGCGCGGGACCCGCGGCGCGCGTGGCGGCACGGGGTCGGGTTCAGCGGCTGGGGAGGTGCGATACGCCCGCCTGCCACGGTCCCGCGTGCCGATAACGCCCGGGACGTCGCCGGGGAAGGCGCCCGCCGCCGAGCATCCCTGGGGGAGCGGGTGTCAGCCGTGTCCATCAGATGCCGGGGTGGCGGGGGTGGGAGCGAGGGGGGGAGCGGGGGTCCCTCGCTATTGTGCCGCGGTTGTCATTGACTGATCAGGCCTTTCAAGCGCGCTTTCAGAGTCAATGAAACCACCTGAATAGATGAAAGGCAGACAGCTCCTGACAAACAAGGGGCTGCGGAATATTCATTGTGCATCTGCGAGGGAAAGATTAATGTATTAGAAATTAAAATGGGCCCGGGACGTATGATCTTGCTCTAACACTTGGCCAGACCTGTGTCACCCACCGCGAGCGCCTGAAGTCGGCAGACAATCCTGCCAGGCTAGGGGGGGAATCATTAAGCGCCCGGCTATTGTGCGCGGTGAATAATAAAACTTTCCCCCTATTCTTTGCCCGGAGCTGACAATGAATAATTCTGGAGCTATTTGCAATGTTAACAGCACCTATCTTGCCCATCCATTCCTTTACGATAAGGATGGAAATATGCATTTCAACAGTCTGCACAGATAGTGATTCACAGGCGCTTCAAAGGACACCTGCCACTCAAGCGAAGGGCTGTCAGTCTCCCACGGCTGACGCTGCCAGGAAAACGGCGCAAAAGATTATCTGCACTTTATTTCTTCCTTTTTTTTTCCCCCCTCCGATTATAACACCGTTACATTTGCCATCGACTGACAAGTGATTTACACCCGCGACCGTAACGCGTTTAAGCTAGAAAAAGCTATTCTCTTAGGCAGCCCTTATTCTTTCAAGGTTTACAACTGTATCAAATACCCTATCGCCAACGTGATCTCGACCGTACAGAATGCCATTACGGGCGGTATTAGAGGCGTTTAATCTGTTTGCTAACATAAAGGTGACATTGATAAAGCCCTATCTTTGACGTCAGGGCCCAGCCGGCTCAGCCTCTTGCAACACCGGCCGGCCAGCCGCGGTTCGTAGGGGTGTGCCTGGAGGGTCTCCCAACTTCACCAAACCGGGCACCGGGAAGGGACACTGCTCGCCGGGATGCTTTCTGTTTTCTGGGAAAGGGGTGAGTGTGGAGCGTGCCCCCATGGTCTCCTGCGAGCGAGCAGGTGGGAGACACCGAGGGTCTATACTGGCTCTGAGTGTCGGTGGTTAATCAGAAGATGTGTCCTCTTTAAGGGGCTTTAAGCCCCCCTGGAGAGTGAGCTCCCAGCCACGGGAAGTTCTCATGGACAAACACCTGGACTCCAAACAGCCCATGGGTCCCCTGGGAGCGAGATGCCCCACGGCTGTGCCATGCAAGTAGAGGTGCCGGAGTCATCCCTATGTCCCACGTGCCCTGGGTGCCCCCCGGCAGCCAGCAGCCTTTTGGACACGTATCCTTGGGCAGGGCCAAAGTCAGAAGCAGATGGTGCCTGAGTCCTGCTCCTGCATGCCGGGTCTGTCTGGGAGGGCAAGGCGTGCATACGCCGCCAGGACGCACATTCACACAGGCTCAGCTGCAGGATCCCTGACACCGCCGTTCTTGCAGGACACCCGCCTCACCCCTCATCCCCTTTATCCCCTCTGTTGTGCATCTCACTGAGCAGCCCCACGCTGCTGCAGCCCCAGCTCCCTCCCGGCAGCCTCTGTGCCCCGTGCCACAGCAGGACAGGAAAAGCACCCCCGTCACCCCAAGGAGGGTGTGGGCATGGCCACGGGGTCGCTGCCCAGCCCCGTGCTCTCACGGAGGCTAAATGCAACTGAACGCCACCGTCGCAGCTGGAGCATCTGTAGAACAGGTCGAGCTCCTCAAACACATGCATAAACCTGCATATTTATAAAATAATCTGGTTTTCCCAAGCACTGGCAGCCAACCGCTTGGCACCTTGCCCCTTCGCCCCCAGCCTGGGTGAAGGCAGCTCTCCTGGGCAGAGCCTGTGCGGGATTTCTCCCTCTCAGAGGTGCCGTGGACCCTTCCAGCGGCTCAGTAGCTGCTCTTGCTCCGCTCCCAGGGAAAAACAAACAAACAAAGCCCCCCCCACTCTGTTCACATTTATCTTCAATATTTTCCAGATTATTTGCTGTGAATTCTTCCTGCACAGTGTTCCCATTGTGGCGTGTGAGCGGACTCCCCGGCAGCGGGGCCGTGCCTCATGAATGTCCACTTTCAGCCGTCAAAAATGCCGAGGAGTGACTCAGAGCTGCGCTCACGTTCTTTCCATTGCAGAAATAATTTTAGGTCGAGAGGAACAAACGCTGATGTGTTGTGCACCCCGTCCGGAATGATTCCCCACCGCGCCCGCTGGGACTGGCCATGCCGAGATGGATAAAGGCTGGGGGTGGCAGTGCCTGGCCACATACCCCCCCAAACCTGGCCCACGTGCTCGGAGCGGGTCCGTGTCAGCGGGGGCAGGACGGGCAGGAGCCTTGGTGTGCACCCGGTTGTGCCGAGCGCAGCTCTGTCGGCGCTGGCACCGAAGCATCACCAAGCACCTGGTAGGGTCCCGCTGCTGCCACCTGGACGGATTGGTGAAGCTGACCAACCCGCCTCGTCTGCTTGGATGATGAAACACGGATTAATCACCAACCTAACTCATCCCAGCAAATGGGAACCCTCTGGGAGCACTCCATCCAGCTCTGGGGCCCGCAGCATCAGAAGGACACGGAGCAGGGCTGGGAACTAGTTGGGCTTTGAGGTCCCTTCCCACCCAAACCATTCCATGGTTCTATCATAAACCTAACTCACGCGTGTTTAGGTCAAAGACGACACTTGTTGACAACCGAGGTTAAATCTGGTTTCAGATCTTCCCGCTGAGAGGCTGCTGCTGGGTTTCTGCCCCGCTGCTGAAGGCTGAGCATGAAGAGGGGCCCAAACCACGGTGTGCCCTCAGCGGTGAAAGCGTCCCCATCCTCCTGCAATTCCCAGCCATCCCATCGCGTACGGAGAGCTTCAGAGCTGGAGTAATGAATAAGCATAAGCGTGTTTGCAGGCGGATCCACTCCACTTTTGGAGACGTTCCTCCGTCGGCCCAAGGTGCCAGCCACAGCCTCAGGAGGGATGCTCAGAGCCCAGAAGGGGCTGTATCCTGCATCTGCTGCCAGCTGGCCGCAGGGCTGAGCTCCCGTGCCAGGCCGCGACAGGGAAAGGGGTCTGAGGGCTGGCTCTTCCTGGGTGCTCCTCTTTTGCTGGGATAAACGCGGTTTTCTCCCTCCCATAAGCACAGCACGAAGCGGGGCTGGTGGGACCTGTGCAGCTCCAGGGATGCTGCCCCGCTGGCTCTGCTGAGCAGCCCCCTTCACCCCGAGAGCTGGGGGAGCCGCTGTCCCCTCTCCACTGACCCGAATCACCGGGGGTGCCTCCTGCAAGGTTGCGTTTAATGACCCTTCACCGGCGGTTGCTCTTGCGGGGTTGCGCTGTGATTGAGGCACGCAGGGTTTGAAACACCCCCCCCCCCCCCCCCGTTGAACATCGCTGGCCTGTGCTCTCAATAAAAGCTCATTAAGAAAAGATTATGAACATATAACAATACATTTTAAGTGCGCTGCAATGATCCATAAAATTGGTGTGGCTAATTAGCAGATCAAATCTCTATGAGAACTGGATCACTTTAATATCCTTGGGTAGTTTAATTCTGTAGGTATTTTACTATCCACACATGTTTAGTAAAATTAAATAACAGTATAAATGTTCAGTGGGATTAAAACAACAGTAAAATGAAACCAAACAAAATGAGTTTATTTTGTTAATAGAATAACAGAGAATCCCCATGTTGATATAACATTACACAAAATCTAGAGCAAACATAGGCTGAATCCCAGTCTCATTTCACATGTAATTAACCTTTCTCAATCAAGCTAAGCATCCCTTACACCTCCTCCACAACGGCTGCGCACCCACGGCCCTTCCGTCACGGGGAGGCGTGGCAGGCAGCAGTTTGCAGGGACGCTTCTTCCTGGCACCGCGGCTGCGCCGGTGTGGGGCTGGTGTAGGGCCGGTGTGGGGCTGGTGTAGGGTTGGGTGGGGCTGGGGAGCGCCAGCCGCAGCCCAGCCAGCAGGTCCCTGCCCTGTGGTTCAGCCCCGACTGGGGTGACATGGGGCAGCAGGGACCCCCTGCTCTCCCAGCGCCCTGGAAAGCCGATCCAAGGAAGTGCTGGGAACATTTGGGACACCCAGGAAGTTCTTGAGGAGTTTGGGTCCCTGTAGACAAGCTTCTCTTTGGGAAATGTCATGGTTTTTCCTTTTTTATGGCACCTCACGTGAGCATCCGGATGAAGGTGCTGCTGCAGGTGGGCTTCAAACGGCACTTGGTGCAATTCAGTATTAGCAAGTTCTGTCTGGAGCGAGACATCAGGCAGAGCCAGGGCCAACATCTTTTTTGTTTTCCATTTGTCTTTGTTTGAT
This sequence comes from Rhynochetos jubatus, assembly GCA_027574665.1. Taxonomy (NCBI): domain Eukaryota; kingdom Metazoa; phylum Chordata; class Aves; order Eurypygiformes; family Rhynochetidae; genus Rhynochetos; species Rhynochetos jubatus. The sequence goes on along the minus strand of CM050654.1, from coordinate 42,825,536 downwards.
TAAACAAAAAAAAAACCACTGAAAAAATATGTCAGGACTAATCAAAAACTACAAACACCTTAGCTCTCCTCCCATACCCTGTTTAAACACTAAAAAGGATTCTGTTTTCAAGGCTTTCTACCTCTCGCCTGGCCAATCAAGTTGCACTTTGGCAGCTCTAAGCTCATAAATGTTAAAACAGACCATCATGTTATTGCTAATATTGATAACTGTCATTTCTGAACAACAATTCTCTGGTGCAGAGCCCGATCACGGTTTCAGTGAATAAAGAAAACAAAACCAGGGGTGAGCACGTATGACCCGCGCAGGCAGCAGAAGGACGGGGGCGCGGGGAGGGTAACACGTTGCTCGGTGAGCCTGGACCAAGGGACAGGAGCGGCAGACACACACCCGTCTGTGGGGGCACTTCCGTGGGAAACCACGTCCCGCACAGTCCCTCCCGCGGCACCTGAAGCGCTCAGCGTGTCCCCTCGTCGTTCGCACAGCCGGCTGGTTTTGTGCCGCTCACGTGAAAAGTTGTGCCAATAAACAGTTCTGTTTATTTCGGTGTTCTTTGTCCCCGTCTCCCCACCACCAGCAGCCCTCTGTTTGTGCTGCTGTTTATCAAGAAACACCATGTGAAAGTTAATAATAACATAATTTAGAGCAATAATTACATTTTTATTCAATAGCTATGGGAAAACACCGAGTTGAATAATGAGATAAAAATGAGTGTCTCAGTCCTAACAGGACATTAATCAACATATTAACTGTGGAGGCAAACTGATTTGAGGCTGTTATGGCTTAATTTGTCTCAAAATCATTATTTTTTATGTATTGCATAATGCACTTTAAAATATGTGTCGGAGCGATTATACGTAGGCATTACAGTTGCACGGCTGCGCTTTATTCTGCCGTGAATTATAACTTTTTTATTGTGCCCAGCGCAAATTCCGTGCTGCCGACGCTCTGGCAGTTGGGAGTGGGGCTGGGATAAGGCTGAAACCTTCTACTTCCTATCTTATCCTCTATGGAATCGTTGTGTCTCAGAATTCCAGTCTCCAAAGCCTTTGAATTGGCATAATTTCTTCCTCGTCCCACTGGCTACGAAGCCTTTCGCCCCTCTTGGCTTTCCCTGTTAGTTTTCTTGGCTGCCAGCCGGGATGACTGATGTGGCGGCACAGTATCGGAACCGGTGAGCCCTCGGCAACGCGAACGTCAGGCGCCAGACAAACGGGACCGTTGGACAAAGAGCAGCGCGGGTTCGGCATTGTGCGGGGCGCAGAGCTGGCTGCGTGTCCACGTTTCGGGAGACAATGGTCCAGGGGATGCTGAAAGGCTGGCAGGATGCAGGACGGGCAGTTTGGTGGGATTCTCCTAAGGGAAATAGCAGCCGAGTAAAGGAAATCCCTCGGGACCGTTTTCTCTCCCGAGTGCCCGGACTCTTACTGCAAGTGCTGCCAAACATTCCCAGGGCGCTCAGCTGTGGGGATTTTTCCCCTTGTGTTCCATTTTTCCATTCCCAGTGGGTGTTTGTGTCCACCCGAGCTGCTGATCCGCACTTGGAGGGGCGCGTCCTGCGTGGACACCGCACGCGAGCCTTGGGCCACCTCGGGGGGGTGTTTTCCCTTCTTGAACGCCGGTGATATTTTTCCAGAAGGGAATTGCTGCCAGAAGCAAGCAGGCACATACAGGTGGGGGTGAGAAGCCCCCACGCCCCCGAGCAAAGCCCCCATGGTCAGCTGCCATGGCTCCCTGCGTCCCCAAGGGACGGCTGGGGCTCGGCTGGGTGGGAGTGTCGCCGGACCGGGATGAGCTGGGGGAAGGCGGCTGAAACTGTTCCTACGCTCTAGCTCAATCCGAGAACTGCCAGGAACTGGGATATGGTGGATTGTACAGCCCAGCTTCTGAAATGTAAGAACACGGGGCCAGGATTCCTCTGTGCTGGCCAGGCAGGACACATTCCCACCCTGGCACCAAGCACGGCCTTTCCTTTGTGGTGGAACAAACTGTTCCAGGTTGATCCAAATGGCATTTAGGGACAGGGGGAGAACTGGCTTTACCTCCGCTTTGCCAAAACAAACCCCACCCTTGTGTCACAATTTTTGGGTTTATTGGGCCAAAAGCAGTTTCCCCGCTGGTGCCAGCAGAACCCGGTGTGGGGCGGACCCTGGGCAGCCAGCGACCCCCAGCATGGGATCAGCCACATCCGCTAGCGGAGTCTGAGGTTGCTACATTTGGAGCTTGTCCCTAGCCCATTTTCACTTTTCCTTTTTTCCTTTTCCCTTTTCCCTCACTGCTGTGTGTAAAAGCAGTCTGGGATTTGCCATGGATGAAGCCTTAGGCGGAACCAAGGGGTCAGGAAACCCCTGGCTGCAGGGGGTGAGTCCCTGGCATGTCCCATTCGTCCACTAGACCAGGTTGCTCCCAGCCTCATCCCAGTCTTGGGCATTTCCCACAGTTTAATTCCCGAACGGATGGAAATGCACCTTCACCAGCCTTAGGACTGTAGAGAAAACAGGGCAACACGAGCCCTTCCAAAAGCTGGAAGCGTCGGGTTAAACCCCTGTTGGGCGGAGGCGCCCAGCTGTCGCGCAGCTGTGGGCACACGGCGCTGCTCCGTGTGCGCTGGTGGCACTGCGGTAGCTGGTTTGGTTATTTGATCGCCCAAATGAGTATCAACAGGAATTTAAACTTCATTTTTACTGTCTCAACAAGACGTGCACGCAGAGTGATGTCAGGTAATGGGCATCCCTGCGAAGTGCGGACGGGCTCTGGATTGGCAGCCAGGGCAGTGCCATCCCCTCTGATGGGCTTTGTCGGTACCTCGGCACGGTGGGCACCCGGACAGGCTTCAGCCGCTGCGCACACATGGCGGTCCCGAATTTCCAGCGCCAGGGTGCACGGTGCCCCTCCGCCCGTGCCCGTCCCAGCCAAAGGAATCCAGGGGCTGCAGCGTGCGGAGCCGTGGCCACGGGTGCCTGTGGGTGCTGGGGGACAGCCACCCCGGGGGGGCTTTGCTGTGGCGTGGGTATCCTGGATGGGCTCTGGGGCGGGTGAGAGGGGTGGTCCGTAGCTCCAGCACCAGCGGCATCTTTGCCAAGAAGCACTTTTCAGGGAGAGGGCCCCGGTGCCAGAGGAGCACACCGAGGGGGAGCACGAGCAGGCAGCCAGCCACGGCAGGGGTGTGCAAAGGGTGTGCAAAGATTTCCAGAAATGATTTTCTTCCTCGAAGAAGGCAGGAACTGCAGCAGTCGTTGTGTTTGGCTGTGCTGGCTCTTCGGCCGGCACTAGTGAACCACACGAACAGCCACTTCCATAGCTCTGCTCACTGCGATTCCTAACGAAAACCCCGCAGCTTTTTCCTGACACCCCTCTGCCGCAGACCTCGCCAACCCCGCGGGAAGCGGGGCAGGGGATGTCAGGTTGTGGTCGGGAATGTTTCCTCTGGAAGGAAGAAAAAGTGAATTTTCTCTGTCAGAAACTCTGCCCAGGGCTCGTCTCCGCTGAAGCTCGAGGGCTGCAGGGTGGGTCTGGCTGCCGGATGGACCCATGGGTGCTCCTGGGGTGCCCCAAGCCTGTGCTGCGCAGCCCCGTGATGGGCCCCTGAGTGTCACCCAGGGGATACCCCTGGGGTGTCGGAAGTGTCTCCCAAAGGTACATTTCCTCCACCTCCAGAGTAATTCCATGTGCTTCCCACCCCTCCCCGTGTTTGCGGTAGCATCGGGGTGCTGCCAGCCGGGTGCTGCCCGCCGGGTGCTGCCCGGGTGCAGGGAAGAGAAGCAGAGCCCAGAGGTGGGGGGACTGCGGACCCCCTGGGCTCTGGGGGGTTGGCACCGGCACAGACATCCCTCCCTGAGCCCAGCGCCTGCCCGAGGGGATGGAGGGTTGCCCGCTGCTTGTTTTTCTTCCCAGCACAGAGCTGCGGGTCCCTCCTTCTCCCATTAAGCATCTGAGCCTCATCCATCCCCGCACATCAGCCCACTCCACCGACACGGGAATCCGGGATGCTTCACTGGAGCAAAACGCCCAGCCAGAGCGAAGTGAAGCTGCTCCGTCCCCTTCCCCAGGCACCGGCTCCCCGGGCCGGGGCGGGAGGCCACCGGGACGCGGCGCGTGACAAATCCAGGCGGTGACAGGAACATGTAAATCTCTGGTGTTATCGGCCCCCATCTGAATGTCTGAACAAGGTACACAAGTTGAAGGATTAAGTGCTGGAAGAGGTCTCGGAGCCGGGAAGGTGCTGCGGGCTGGCGTGACGCTCTGATTAAGACACTGACAGAGTGCACAAAACCCCATTTGTTGGCGTGACATGTCAGACGGATGAAGAATCAGTCTTTGTCTGCGCCAGTTCGGTTTTCTTTCAAACAGCCTTTTAGATCAGCTGCAGGAAAAACACGGAGGTAAGTAGCCCATTGATTTAATACAAGCAACATGCAAAGTACATAATAATGAAAATCAAACCCCTTTCATCGCGTCAGTAAGGGCAGCGGACGACGTGGGTTAATGCGAGCCGCGTCCCCCTCAACTTCTACCTCCAAAAGGAGTCCGCATGAGGTGGCTAATTCTCCTTCCACCCATGACTAAATTGTGTACTGCGCTTGACTTTTGTTTGACGTCGAAAAGTAAAGGATAGAAAATTGGATCCAACAATAAGTTCTGATTATTCCCGCGCTATAGAATATTCTCTCAATGTGACAAACCGTGTTTATCCCACTGGGGAGAAAGGGGGAGGGATCCCGCAGGACTTATCGGCGTGTGCGGTGCCATGAGGTTAAACAGCCGTGTTAGCATTTAACACCGTCACCGATATTTTTATTTCTCTTTTTTGTGATTATTAAGATTTTCATTTGTAAAATCTTAACTAAATACAGTTTTGGTATGGAGAAACAAAAGTTATTTTGGGAATGACTGCGTTAGTAGAGGAAAGCTACTTCATCCCTCAGGCCCTCCTCCCTCCACGTTACTGTTTACCTCCCCGCGGTCTCAGAATTTCCCTCTTTGGCCATTCTGCATGTTCGGGGCTATAAGTTGCCGCACAGGAATTGTTACCGAGGTCTGAATTCGGCCAGCTCTTCCTTGTGCAGCAGACACACTAGCACGCAGCCCCACGTCGTCATTACGGAGCCGGTTTACGTACTCACCTTTAATTGCTTTTCAGCTTGGACGAGGACACCAGGCTCCTGGCTGCTTTCTCACATCAAGCGCACCGCGAGCGAAGGAAAAGCTGGGCCCTGCCTGGTCCCAGAGGGAGGCCAGAACAAGGATTTGCCCCTACTACTCCTGCCTGGAAAAGCTTTGGGCCCTGCTGTCGACGGGACCCCATGGCAGAGACACCCACCGGCCAGCCGCTCGGGCAGAGCCATCCCCTGGGGTGATGCTCAGGTGCTGGCTCTCCTCTGAAGGAAAGGCTTGGTGAAACAGATTCCACATTGATTTATAGTTTTATCCAAAAGGATAAAAACCTGCAGTACCCAGAGTGTAACTCTGTCGTGGTTTAGCCACAGGCAGCAACCAAGCACCACACAGCCCCACACTCACCTCCCCCTTCCCAGTGGGATGGGGAGGGGAATCGGAGGAAAAAGAGAACTTGTGGGTTTAGATAGGAACAGTTTGATAACTGAAAATAAATGAAATAATAGAATAATGATACTACTACTACTATGTAATGAAAATACCACTACTAATGACAACATGTCATGAGAAGGAAAAGAGCAATGCAAAATCCCAAGTGACACAACCCACAGACCAACGCCCAGCCTGTCCCTGAGCAGTGAGAGCCAGAGAGCAAGAGAGAGCGAAATAACACCCTCACCCCCACGCCCAGCCAACTCCCCCAGCTTATATACTGAGCATGACGTTCGATGGCATGAAATGGCCCTTTGGTCAGTTGGGGTCAGCTGTCCAGGCTGTGACCCCTCCAGCTCCTTGTAGACAAGAATCTGGGACCACAGGGGCAGTGTGAGACCCTGAAAACGTCCTTGGCTTAATGTACACATTGCTTGGCAACAGCTGAAAACATCAGTGTGTTCTCAACATTCTTCTCAGCACAACCCCAAACAGCCCCGTAATACCCACTTGGAAGAGAATTACCTCTCTCCCAGTCAAACCCAGCACAAACTCTGGGGCTGTTTTGCACAAAATGGTACAGCCAAGAGCAGAGGGAGCCCGCTGCGCATCGCCTGCTTTGCGAAGCCGTGCTGGGGACCCTTCCCCGCTCCTCCGGGGGGCTGGAGCCTGGATCCCACCTCCGTGCAGGTCTGTGGCAGTCCTGAGTTGCTGGCATGGGAAATGGTTCGGACAAACCTGAAGGAGCCGATGGTAGTTGCCCCTGGATTCGGAACTGGCAGCTGGGCAGTGAAAGAACGTGGGAGACGTCGCACAAAACACCTCTGATGTTTAAAAATAACAGATTGAGTTAAAGGAGGGCAGGAATCCTATTGCAGAGTGTTTAACCCCAGGCATTAAGGTCAGTCGCTATTTTAGTAACTGGGAATTTTACATTTTTTACCTGTTTCTACACATGTAGGAAGAAAAGAGTAGAGAGTAATGCCGGGACGCTGTGTCTGGCTGTGATCACCTGTCTGTAACACACAGCGGGGAAGCGTAGGTGGAAAATGCGGATGAACAGGTGTGCAAAATGCTTTGACTTCTCCGATACTGGATCTCTTCTGCTCCCCTCCAAATCAATGTTTTCCTGGCATTTGGACTTCCTTTGAATTTCCTTATGGAAAACCTAAGGACCAAGAGCCCGAGTCCGACCTCCCAGTGAATGCCATGAGGAATTAGCTGGCTTCTGAAACCTGTTCCCATCTTCAGCCTTTGATGGAACCTGTAACCACGTGGATTTCTGGGGGGTCAGGAACAGAGATGGAGCCCAGACATGCAGCATCCCTCGGCCTGGGCAGGATGGGGATGGAGGATGCCGGTGCCGGATAGGGATGAGGGATGCTGGTGCTGGATGGGAATGAAAGATGCTGGTGCTGGATGCAAATAAAGGATGCTGGTGCTGGATGGGGATAAAGGGTACAGGTGCCAGATGCAGATAAGGGGTGCAGGTGCTGGATGGGGATGAGGGATGCCAGTGTGGGATGGGGATGAGGGGTGCTGGTGCTGGATGCAAATGGAGGATGCTGGTGCTGGATTGGGATAGAGGCTGCTGGTGCCGGATGCAGATGGGTGTGCAGGTGCTGGATGGGGGATGAGGGATGCCGGTGCTGGATGGGATGAGGGATGCTGGTGCTGGATGGGGATGAGGGATGCCAGTGTGGGATGGGGATGAGGGATGCTGGTGCTGGATGCAAATGGAGGATGCTGGTGCTGGATTGGGATAGAGGCTGCTGGTGCCGGATGCAGATGGGTGTGCAGGTGCTGGATGAGGATGAGGGATGTCGGTGCTGGATGGGATGAGGGATGCCGGTGCTGGATGGGATGAGGGATGCCAGTGTGGGATGGGGATGAGGGATGCTGGTGCTGGATGGGATGAGGGATGCTGGTGCTGGATGGGGATGAGGGATGCTGGTGCTGGATGGGATGAGGGATGCTGGTGCTGGATGGGATGAGGGATGCTGGTGCTGGATGGGATGGAGGATGGTGGAGAAAGCCGGCGGCAGCCCTGGAGAGACCGGCTGCAGGTGCCCCCGCCCCGGCTGTGCCCGGGCAGAGCCGCGACCCGCGGGGCCGGGTGTGTCCGACGGCTCTGCGCTGCGCGGCGGGACCCGCTGCGGGGGGGGTTGCGGGGTGTGGGGGGGCTCTGCAGGCCGGGCCGAAGGGCGCGCTCCCGCGGGACCCCCCCGTTGCCGACAGAGGGCAGTGTTGCCGTGCGCAAGCGGCCAGCGGCCGCGCCGCCGGCCCCGCGCGCCCCCGCGGAGCCGCCCCCCGCCCCAGCGCCCCGCTCCGCCTCGTGGCCCCCTTTCTGACAGCACCCCCCATCCGCGGAGGACCAGGGTGGGGGGCCCCTGATCCGCTCTGCGTTCCTGGGGTCCCATACAGGAGGGTGTGACAGCGCAGGGACATCCCGGGGCGGGGGGGGGTGTGGGGTGTATGGACAGGGGGAAGGTGGGGGGATGGCTGCTGTGGGTGTCCCCGGGGAAGCCTTATCGAACACGGCGTGGCCATCAGCCAGAGGAGGCCATGGGGATGCTGCGAGGGCTGGAGCCCCTCTGCCATGGGGCCAGGCTGGGGGAGTTGGGGGGTTCAGCCTGGAGAAGGGAAGGCTCCGGGGAGACCTCAGAGCCCCTTCCAGTGCCTGGGGGGGTACAGGAAAGGTGGGGGGGGCTTTTCCCAAGGGCAGGGAGTGACAGGACAAGGGGTAAGGGGTTTAAACTGAAAGCAGGGAGATTTAGATTAGATATCAGGAAGGAATTCTTCCCGCAGAGGGTGGGGGGCACTGGGACAGGTTGCCCAGAGAAGCTGTGGGTGCCCCATCCCTGGGAGTGCCCAAGGCCAGGCTGGATGAGGCTGGGAGCAACCTGGGCTATGGAAGGTGTCCCTGCCCATGGCAGGGGTTGGGGCTGGGTGGGCTTTGATGTCCCTTCCATCCAAACCATTCCGTGATTCTGTGGCCTTAGCTTCCTGTCAGCACTGCTCCTCATCCCTGGAGCCGAAGCCCTTACACCAGCCATCTCATTTCTGCTGCCTCCAACATCTGCCAGGCGCTGTACCTGGGGAAGTCTGTTATTAAAAGAATAATAACCCTATCGCAGGTTTCCAAATCCAAGATTGTATTTTCTTCCTCAAATATTCATTAAAAATATAGATTGTATTTTACTGAAAGTGGCCTTTAATGAACAGTGTTCTTGTTTGCGTACAAGAAGTAGCTTCCAGTGCAATTCCCTGACAGTAATTGTGGCCTGAATGGAGACTGCACAACACCCGCGTGCAGCTAATGGCTATCCTGCGGATTGAGTGCTCCACTTTTGTCATTATCGGGCTTCTTTTTTTAAAATGCAGAAATTAGTTAGGCCAGCAAAGAGTTAATTATGTTCCTCTGCCAGGAAACCCTCAAAGCACATTAATTGTGAAGAATTATTTGTCTTTAATGCAAAGCAGAGATTCAGAAGACCTTGGCAGATGATATCGTAGAAGTGGATACTCGGAGCATCGTTTACGGAAAGCAACGAGCACACGAGGAACCTCCCTGGTACGTAAACTCGTACCGCTATGGTCCTGGAGTCATCTGGGAGGTGTACACACAATTTTGTGTTTCTGAAGGAAAAAATAGGCACCTGAAACAGCTTTTTGACTCTGCCCCTTTCCAGCCTCACTTTTCCTGGCATTTCCCACCGTTTCTAGCCCTCACGCCTTGGCAAAGTCATGTAAGAAAACGTCTTCCAAGCGTCCAGAAGAGGATGCTGAGGCTGTGCCTGCGGTGAGAACGTCTCCTGCCTGGTCAAGTTCCCGCCCAGAGCTGAGCTCTCAGCGAGGGGGCCACGCACCCACCTTGCCACCCCCTGAGCGCGTGGCAGCCCCAGGCACTCACCGGCGGCTCCAGCCTTGGAGGATGATGATGGTGCGGGAGCAGCGTCAACTCCAAGCAGCGCCTGCAGGGACTCGGCCACCACTCAGCCCGCTGGTACTCACCATCAGGTATGGAGTGAACGGAAACACCACCTGCCTTTGCAGGGGAAGGGAACCCGGGAGAAGAACCCCAAAAAGCCATCAGAGCCGGTTCACACCAAGAACAAATCGAGTTGTCGTGTCCTGCCTGTAGGCATCGCCACGAGACCTGTGAGTAATTGTTCATTACTGGGCTGAGGAGGAGCAAAAATCATCAGCACAACCAGAGACGGTGCAATTAACTGCAGTATGTAAAAAATAAATGAAGGAACACCTCTCTAATGATCAAACGCCACGCTGAGTCGGGTGGGTTAATACAGCAGGTCACGTCGGTCCTGCACGGGGAGCGCTGGCTGCTGCCGTGGCTCAGCCAGTGGGTGGGTGTCCAGCAGCCCAGTGCCAGGTCTGGAAGCACTGGGATGTCAGGGCAGAGGATAGTGAAACCCTCCAGCGTTAGGGAGAGAGGGGTGCCTGGCTTGGGCAGCCGATCCGCCTTGGTTTCAGGGAGCTGGGAGGCAGGCTGGGTTGCCAGCTGGGCTGAGCCGTTAGCTGAGAACCAGAAAGCTATATCCAGGCTCTCCTTCATTTTCAAATACTAATTATTTATGGCTGGAACGGGACCATGGAAGACCATGGTTGCAGGACAATTTAAAACCCGGTAGCTAAACTGTGAGGGTTGGTACACAACCTGTGGGTGGTGACAGCGAGGTCTAGTCATAGAAGAGACGTTTCCATGAGCGAAGCATCGAGCTGCAGCAGCACCAGAACTTCAGTCCTGCCCAGTTTAAAATTAAAGCTGAAATACACAAAAAGCCCCAACCAGTCCCACAGAACAATTCAGCCCTGAAGGCAGCTTGGAAAAAACCAGAGGAATAGACAACAAAACCGTATCAGGTAGCTTCCATGAAAAAACCTGGCATCGGGTGTCCAGAGGCGGAGGTGCTGGGCGCTGTGGGGTGTGCTGAGAAGCACCCAGCTACCCGCAGCATGAGAGCAGCGAGGCCGATGCAAACACAGAGCCACGGGGAGCAAGAGGATGGTGGAGGGGGCATGGCGGGGTGGGCACGCAGACCCCGAGCCCCCGTCCTGCCGGAGCACTGCACACAGGGGTAGAGCAGCCTCACGCCGCTGCGTCCTGTCCAACAGATTCCTCGGTGGCAGCGGGGATTCAGAGGGTTTTTCCCCTTTAGCTCATCGCTGCCTTGGCTTTGGCCCTACACCAGGGATGTCGATGGAGCCCTGACCCTTGCAGGTTAAGAAAGTGCCGGGGATTGGGGTTGATTCTCAGCTGACTGACGACTGGGTCAAGCTCTGATCGACTCCGTCCATAGTCCTTGTCAGTCGCATTTAGGGAATGATGGGGGCGCTGAGAAGTTGGGTAACACTGTAAGACAATAGCAGGTTGTTACTTGCAATTATGGGTTAACAGAGCTTCAATTTTCATTAAAACAACCAGTAACCACTTCCCACCCATCGCTATGGTTTTGAGTTGTTGCAGTTTCTCCCGGCTGGTTTTCTCGCGTGGCACGACGACTGAACCCGTTGCAAGTTATGAATAAACCTCCTTCACTCCCAGCAGGGAAGTTGATAGTGATTGCGCTGTTAGACACAAGCTCTGTGTAAAGGGACGGGCTGAGCACTATACTGGGGCTTGTAGGGAAAACACACTTGAAGGGGACTATTTTTTACGTACATGCTTCCCTTTGAATTGAATTAGTCAGTGTTAATGCAAAGTGTTAGTATCGGAAGCCAATATTGTCAAGTCACCCTTCTGCACATTTCTAACAGGATTAGCTTCCCTAAAAGAAATTTATTATCCCTAAGGGTCAGGCATGCCTCTGGATGCTGCCCGGAGCTGGCCGTGGCTGCCGCTGCTTCCCCCTGCCCTAACCCCAGCTTCACGGGCTGCACCGGGGTGTTACCAACGTCTCTGGGCTTTCACCAGGATGGGAAGCGCAGGGAATTTCCACTGTCGCTCCTGTTTTTTACTGGAAGCTAAAGCACTGTTCCAGAGGAGGATCCCGATCATCCCACGTGTCAGCTTTTGGGCGGCTGTGAAGGTGAATTTCTGCACTACCGTTTGATATTGACGCTGTTGAGCTGGACAGCCAGTCACAGAGATGTTGTGAAAGTTCAGCGTGGATGGTTCCTGCATGTTAAAATACACCGATAAACACGTGGGGAGTTGGCTAAGGTCAGCGGGTGTCACTCACCCAAGGCCAATTCCTCGGCCACAGCGACAAAGCTGGAAGTGGCGTTGTGGGAGCTCCGGCTCTGCTGACGCCCAGCCATCTTCATCAGAGCAGCGTCATAATTCAACGTGTAAGCCCCACACCAGTCTGTGCAGAACACGTAACTCATCCTGGCTTCGTAGCGAGCCTCACAGAGCCTGCAGCGTCGCTCGTCAAAGGGCGCTGGCGCTGTCGATGACCCCAGACAACTCAAGCGGGACTGTGCTAACCCACGGTTCCAGCTGGAAACCGTGCAGGATCTGGAGTTAGGAGTTTGTGATGGTAACGAGACATGGAAAATGGTTGTGACTTTGTGAGGGAATTAAAAGAGCCCCACAGGCACTGGGTGCAGAGCTAACGGAGCGCTTCCTTCGTGTCTGGGCAGAGACGCCTTGGACTTGGATGGGCGGCGCCACCCACAGCAGCTGGCCAGAACTTCGGGGGCAGCTGTTGGGATGAGCAGGCAGAAACCAGGTGGATTCCACGGAGAAGTTGGCCCAAGATCAACCAGTCACGGAGGACCTGCCAGTGCAAGAAAAACAGGCATCGCCTGCTGCGTGAGGTGCTTCCTGCGTGGGATGTGCGGTGTGTAGGAATCTAACTCAAGGAAACTCTCCAAAGGTTATGGAATTGTACACTTCACGCCAGCTGAAACCTCAGCTCCCCCCGTTTGCAGAGCTGAAGGGGGATAAATGGTTTGAAGATGTTATCTGAGCCCGTCTCTCGCCATCTCTCTTCACTGGAGGAGCCTCCAGTGGTCCTTTTATCCACATCAGACGCTGCTCTGTCTGGTGAATGAAAGGGAGGGAGGTCTCATCACAAATTACACTAGTAATTCTTTTCCAGAACTAATTAACTTAAAAGATACGGTACTGATTGCAGAAAAGGTGTTAACAGCAGCTTAAGGAGTTGAAAAACAAAATTAATCCGCGTTTGCGAAAGGCGCTCTCTTTAATCTCGAGTTTGTGATCTACCCAACACTCTACATGGAGCACACTGAAGCAAATTACCATTCTCATGGTTTTTCCGTGACTCTCCCGCCGTTGTATCCGGGAGGGGAACGGGAAAGGATCCCAACACGTTTTGTTTCCACTTGCTGCTTTGTTCTTTCCTGATAACATGAGACGTAAGTCACACACCCCCAGAGCGTGGGGCCACGCTTGGTGTTCATTCACCCCCCGCACTGTCCCGGGGGTCCCAGCTGTTGGAGCCCTCGTCGAGGCCCCGTGGGGACGGAGCCCAGGGCTTGCCATGGGTGCATCCTTCCATATCCAGGGGGAGAGGCAGAGGGGTGGAGACAAAGTCCCTGCTGAGGAGCCACGCAGGGATGCACAGTGCAGGTACCACATGCTACTGCCATGTTTTATACTTTGTTCATGCGTGGAAACCACTGAATGGACAGATTTTTTCTCCTCTAGAACATCAGTGTTGTTAAACCTCCTCTGCTCTAACGGCACACCGGGCCAGAGCCAGCCCGCGGCTCTACATCACCAGAAATGTTTTGAAAATTGCTAATTTCTTAATTAATTCCACAAAAAATGATATCATTTAACTGGCAAAGAGCCTCTCCGAAGTCAGAGGTTGCTGCGTGTGTGCAGCGGGGAAGGGGTTTTTGCGCCAGCCGGCTGCCGCAGCATCGCCCCGCTGCAGACCCCTCCGCCAGCCCAGCCTCGCCCGCCTCTGCCCAGGGAAACTGAGGTGGGGGTGTTAATGTTTTCCATGGATCTCTCTTCCCAGCTAACAGCTTAGTATTTTGGAAAAGCTAAGCTTCCAAAAGGTGCCAGCCTTTGAATATTATTTTCCCATAAATTCCTTACAAGTCGTAAAATGGCACTTTTCAACCCGACTCCCTGTATTTCAAGGCATCTTGGGCATTGCTGGTAGTATTTCTCTCTTTCATCCTATTTCCCCACACCGTCCCTGTTCTCCATCCATCCTGCTTTATCCTCTCACCGCAGTAACGTCTCTGAAGCTTTGCATTTACACCCACATAGCCCCAGCGTCGCTGATTTACACCCAGGACGGGAAGAAACCCAAGCACTGTGTCGGGAAGCGCCAGCAGCCCCCGGGTACTCCAGGCAGCTGGGGGTTTGAGGTGGGCAGAAGAAGCCAGGCAGGGTCTCCCCAGCTTGGGGGTCATCCTGGGGGTCTGATCCCAGCTTTCTGTGCTGTGTCTCCTCATGCCAGCCCAGCTTCTAATGAGCTTTCCTGATGGAGGAGGGAGATAGATTATGTTTGGAACACTGGCAGTGCCCAAGGCCAGGCTGGATGAGGCTTGGAGCACCCTGGGCTATGGAAGGTGTCCCTGCCCATGGCAGGGGGTGGCACTGGGGGGGCTTTAGGGTCCCTTCCCACCCAAAACATTCCATGATTCCATGAATATGGTGGGGAGAGCAGTGGGCTGATGGCAGCCTCCTGCCAGGGGTGCGCAGAGTCCACCCCTTGGCCCAGCCCAAGGACCAGCTGCTGCTCGGCTGCTCCTTGTTGGTCCCAGGAGCCGGCAGGGAAAACCCGCTCCTCCCTGCACCAACAGGACACGCTCCTGACGAGGCATTAGTAGGTGGCAAAATAATGCTGCGCCGAAGCGCGCGTTTGTGTAAACACCGCGGGCCATACCCTTACGAGGAGCTGTTTACGAATAAATCTAAATTATTGTTTTCTGCCGCCATGAAGTAACCTCTGCCAAAAAATTAACCTGGAAACTGTTCGACATCGCGGAGCAATCTATCAAAATGCTGCCAGCATACTGATCCCTCACTACGCTGCTGCAACAAATCAATTAGGCTACCAATTCTGTTCATTAGAATTCATTTAAATCTCAATTAAAAAGTTAATTAAAAGTAAGAGTGAGAAGGAAATCATGTCTAACATTCTTATTAAACTCAAATCACCAAATTAATTTTAAATCCAAATCAACAATCAGAAGTGGAGATATAAAGGGAAAAGGAAAAAACCCAGTACAGCCTGCTCTCCGGTGGGAAGAGGGAAGGAGGTTACGCTTTAGAGCACAATTTTCTGGACCATAACGCTGATCAGGGCCTTGCTCCTTCCGGTTCCATCCTATTTTGTTCTACAATAGGGTGTGTCTGACTTCCTGGGTAAATGTGCCTTTGCCAGGCTGAGCCTTCCCCAGCCCCGTGAGTTCAGACCAATCCTGCTCCCGCTCTTCCCTCAACTCGCTCCAAACTTCATAGGGCAGGGGTTTCCCTCCCCTCCTGTGTTACAGAAGACTTTTCTACAAAGAGGAAGGGGTCCAGCTTCTTTGGGGTTTAATTGCCCTCCCCTTGGGCCACCAGCCCCTCTGCCCTGGGGCGCGGGGGGAGCTCCCCCAAGCCCTGCCGCACCAGCCGTCTCCGCTGGCGTCAGGGGAATGGGGTCAGGGCTCCAAAACATGTCTCGCTGTCCTGTGACTCTTAAGAGATTGTTTTTAATTAGGACACGGAGCTTTCCTGCTCGGCTGGAAGCAACGCTGTGATTTCTTTTGTTTTCTTAAGGTCCAAAAATAGAGCCCCTTCGGCCGTGACCATCCTCCTGACAAGCTACAAAAGCCCGGGACTAATTTCATATGCAGTTCTTGGCACCGAGGTCTGGGTGGAGGTGGGCAGGGTCCACCCAGCCTTTCAGTCTCATTAATCATTTGGCTTTCCCTGGCTGCTTGTAGCATCTTCTGGAGGAACCCTTCTCTTTATTCATTCAGACAACCCTTTGGATTAAACAGAGCCAGCTAAATGTCAAACCAAATCTGAGTCTTGATGCAGATAATCATTTCAATAATATTTCTCCATTTGTGCCCAAACACCAAGGGAATAAAGCTTTTCTGCTGTCAGGTAGTGTAAGACTGCAGTTGGTGTAAATGCTTGACATTGAGCCAGATGGCTTAGCCGTGCTGCAAACATATGTTCAACAAGCAGGCTTGCACACATTGGAATTTTATTATTTTGAACTGGCGAGGCATGCATATTTATTTACTTGACCCCCCTTCGGTGTCACTTTGGTATTAAAACAATCAGTTATGAAGCGTCTCCGAGCAGTGGGGCAGCCCTGGTTTATCAACTCCTTGTCGGGCTCCCGTCAGCGCCCAGCACTGGCCGGACCCGCGGCTCCGCAGGGAAAGTCTCCCAGACCACCCCACGGCAGGGAGGATTTCCCCTTCCCCGGACAAGTGTTCGCTCTGCAGTTAACCACGTCATTTCCCAACCTAGAAAACCCCAGGATCTCACGGCGGGTGATATATTGTGCTCTGCCGAGTGCGTCCCAAACACCTTGCTGAGCTCACCAAATTAGAGAAAAATATCAGGGCAAAGGGGGAAAAAATGAACGGGGTAAAAAATTAACATCCTGGGATGGGAAGAGCGGCAGGCAAACAGCAAGCTGAGGAAAGCAGGCTTTTTATTCTTTTTTCAGGCTGATATTAAATAACGGGACATAAATGTAGGCCATTTCCCAGAACAGCACCAGGATGACCTGGGACCCCATCCAGGACTCATTAGGAGTCCAGGATTCTCTATGCCCAAGCTGTAGGGACCTTTCTTCTGCCTGATGTGCTCTGGATCAGGCTCACAGTCTATTTTTGGGTCCTGGTCCTGCAGTTTGGTGATTTACGACCGAGACTGCCCTAACGCAGGCATGTTTGCCCCCTCTGCAGAGCGGCAGCAGCGTGCAGATTGCGTAGCCCCAGCTACGTGTAACACAAACCCAAAGCGTTCTGGGGTGTTGCCTTTGTGCCGTTGGCCATACTGCAGCCTGGGTGGGCTCATCCAGCTCTTGGCTCTGCTGGTTCCCGTCCCCCCCGGCACGCCTCCCCTCGCCCCTGCCTCTGGGAGACGGGGTTGGTTTGCTGCGCAGTGTGAAGTCATTAATGTGGTTAATGCCCCTCGTCATGGAGCTCGGGATGGGTTGAGGGGGCGCAGGGCCTTGGTGGAGCAAACGCTTGCTGAAGCGAGCAGCTTCCTGCTGATCCAGGGGCTCTGCATCCCACCTTAACAGGGATGAGGCCCAGGGGGAGCGGTGCCTGATTTGCCTCTGAATCACAGGGTGGTTTGGGTTGGAGGGACCTTAAAGCCCCCCCAGTGCCACCCTTGCCATAGGCAGGGACACCTTCCATAGCCCAGGTTGCTCCCAGCCTCATCCAGCCTGGCCTTGGACACTCCCAGGGATGGGGCACCCACAGCTTCTCTGGGCAACCTGTCCCAGTGCCCCCCACCCTCTGCGGGAAGAATTCCTTCCCCATGACCCATCTCAATCTCCCTCTTTCCATTTAAACCCATCACCCCTTGTCCTGTCACACCCTGCCCTTGGGAAAGCCCTCTGAGCTCTCCTGTACCCCCCCAGGCACTGGAAGGGGCTCTGAGGTCTCCCCAGAGCCTTCCCTTCTCCAGCAGAACCCCCCAACTCCCCCAGCCTGGCCCCAGGGCAGAGGGGCTCCAGCCCTCGCAGCATCTCCGTGGCCTCCTCTGGCCCCGCTCCAACAGCTCCGTGTCCTCCTGCTGTTGGGGGCCCCAGGGCTGGAGGCAGAACTGCAGGGGGGTCTCCCCCTCGCCCCCCTGACCACGCTGCTCTGGATCCAGCCCAGGATCTGGTTGGTTTCTGGGCTAATGATGGGCTGTGTTTAAAAACGCAGCATGCCATTCATAGCTGAGGCCATTTTTGTACCGCCAAGTCTAAACCACAGTTAAAATAATGGCAGTCCGTGTGAGAACAAAAACTCTATCTGCCACAAAGAGGGGCAGGCACTGTCCCCAAAGCCCTGGCTGGGGCTGCGGTGGGATGTCCTCGCACAACAGCAATCCCAGAATGTACAGTCAGTCAGTTCGTCCTCGGGAATATTTCCTGATTCCCACAGAAAGCTGAAAAACCTGCCAACCACTCCGGTACCAGAGTCGTTAGGTGACCATCTAGGGCAGGGACTGCCGGCCGTACGGGTGCTGGGCATCCTTACCGCCGTGCTCAGGCCGGGGAAGCTGTTCCGTGCACGCCGCTGAGGCATCCGGGGCAGCGATGCCTCCTGCCTGGGCACCATCCTGAGCTCTGGAGAGACACATACCATAATTTAAACCACTCTCCTGTCCTTGCCATTGGGCGTTCAGTGAAAACCGGAGAAAAAACTTGCCGTGCCTGCAATCGGTGCAGGTCAAGTGCAAGAGCAGATGTGATAATGGGTGCAGCCCCTGCTCTTTCGCAAGTGCCGCTGCTCTCTGGCTTTCCACAGCCGTGCTCATTGTTGTCTGGGGCTGGGTTTGTGCTATTTCAGCTTCAGGGGGCAAGGACCATCAATTATGTGTGTCCATAAAGTGCCATGCACATCTGGGATGCTCTTTAAATAGTAATAATAATAATGCTGTAGCTCCTGACAAAGCTTTTGCCCGTTCCGCAGCCCTCGCGCGCGCTGCAGCAAATTGCTAAGCAACACCACTTGTTTGCAATTGTGTGGCGCATTACCGGGGGCTCCTGACGGCCCCTCGCCCCCAGGGGCAGCCAGCTGCTCGCCCCTGTGCTGCGCCTGAGGGTGGGCTCGTGCCAAACACGCTCTGCCGAAGCAACGCACGGGTCCTGGCGCGCTGGGATGGCACGGCCACCGCCGCCGCAGTGACCGGGGGCACCAACACTCGAAGTGACATGGATGCTGCTCCGTGGTGTTCACACAAAAGCAGTGGTGCTTTTACAGCGAGGGTCCCCGTTTCTCCTCCGTGCCTTCAGGATTCCAGCTTTCCTCTTTTTCAGCCCCACTGTGTCACAGAATCATGGAAGCACAGAATGGCTTGGGTTGAAGGGACCTTAAAGCCCCCCAGTGCCACCCCCTGCCACGGGCAGGGACACCTTCCATAGCCCAGGGTGCTCCCAGCCTCATCCAGCCTGGCCTTGGACACTCCCAGGGATGGGGCACCCACAGCTTCTCTGGGAACCTGTCCCAGTGCTCCCCACCCTCTGCGGGAAGAATTCCTTCCTGATGGCCCATCTCAATCTCCCTCTTTCCATTCAAACCTGTCACCCCTTGTCCTGTCACTCCCTGCCCTTGGGAAAAGCCCCCCCAGCTCTCCTGTAGGCCCCTTCGGGATTGGAAGGCTTTGGAAGGCTGCTGTAAGCGCTGCTTCCAAGGACAGCTATAATTGTACCACGAGTTCATTTATTTATTCACCTTCAGGAAGGGTGGAGAAGGATGACGTGGCTCTTGCCATAAACCGCAAAGACTGGTGATGCCCCTGCACCCACCATGGCATGTCCCGGCTTCGCCGCGCCCTGGGCACCACGATGATGTGTTACCTGCATCCGCAGGAACGCGTGGCGCGATCCTGAACTGCACTGCCTGGATTATAGATTTATCCTACGAAATAGGATTATCCTTAATATGAGATAAAATTCCGTTCTTCCCCATTTCTAAATCTCTGGCGGGACTAAAGGGCACACGCCAATGGGTGCCGTGACTAAATGAGATCTGCCACGCCACGGTAGCGGAGACGGATGCGCCATGTTCCGACGCGGTTGTGTTTCCACAAGTTCTCCTTTCGAGCTGATCAGCTCTGCTAAACAGTCATTTTGATTTATTTCTGTTGATAAATCATTCTTCCTTAGCGATGTCCGACTGGGATTCGGTCGGCAGGAGGGGGTGGCTCCTCGAAGTAGAGGATGCTCCAGCATCGCCGGGCCTTCTCTGCAGACATCGCGTACGCTCAACGGTAACGACAAGAAGTTTAACCCGCAGTTTAGCGTCGCTATTATCAGAGTTTCGGCGGGTTTTTAAACGCTGTGGTGCTCTCCATGGGCAGCGGTGCCAGGAGCAGGTCCCGGGGCGTCACACCCATGGGCCATCACAAGCCGTGGCTCCTGTGCCCGAGCTGCCCGGGAAGGCGGGCGGCCGCCGTCCTGTCCTTTACCTTGGGAGCAACTACATAAAAAGCAGGAGAAAATTTATGGAGGGAGAGATTGTTCACGAGCTTTCCTGTTTATTCTGCTGGGTTGTGAATGATTTCCCTGCGGTGGCCCAGCCCACCCACCCTCGTGTGTACAGTACGAGCCGCCGACTGGAATATTTAAGATAAAAGGCCTGAGCAGCCCTGCTGCAGTACCAGGGATTCTGTCGAACGTGTGGGAACAAAGCGTTGCTCCTCGCCCATCTATCTTCAAGTGAAGGGTTCCCAGAGCCACTTAAACCCCACGGCTATTTGACCAAGAATTTGTATTGCATTAAATCCTAAATATATTTGTTTTCCATTTCCCTGAATTCCCATCCTTGCGGTGGAAAGCTGGTGGGTGTTTGTCTTCGGTATTTATACACCGTCATTACAAAGTGTCTGAGCGGAACTTTGGAAAAATGGGTCTGCCGCAGAAATCTCAGCTGCAGTTACAAACGCAGCTCGTGGAGAGCCTCTTCAAAATCCTCAGACGAGAAGTGCGAGACACTGTGGATCTGCCCGAGGGCAGGAGGCTCTGCAGAGGGGTCGGGACAGGCTGGATCCACGGGCCGAGGCCACTGTCAACAAGGCCAAGTGCCGGGTCCTGCCCCTGGGCCACAACAACCCCGGCACCACTCCAGGCGTGGGGAGGAGGGGCTGGAAAGCTGCCCGGTGGAAAAGGAGGGTTAGGTTGGATATCAGGGAAATTCCTTCCCGGAAAGGGCTGTCGGGCACTGGAAGGGGCTGCCCAGGGAGGGGGGAGTCCCCATCCCGGGGGGGATTTAAGAGCCATGTGGACGAGGCGCTCAGGTACATGGGTCAGTGGTGGGCTGGGCAGTGCTGGGGGAACGGTTGGACTCGGTGGGCTTAAAGGTCTTTTCCAACCCAAACGATTCCGTGATTCTATAGAACTAGAGCATCTATTGCCATGGCTATAATGGGATGCTGTCGGCTGGATGCCACGGTGCTCCGCGTGAGCATGGTGACCAGAGCGAGGAGGAAGGTGACGGGGTCTCTACAGACCCTGAAAGGGCACCGGGATCCCTCGTGCACTGCAGCCGGCAAGTGCCGTCTCCCCCTGACCGAGACCCACGCTCCCACCCCAGTGTTCTCCCGCCGGGCAGGAGCAGCAAGGGTGCCTCGGCTCCCCTCCTTGGTGAATCCTGCTAGAAAATACAGAGTAAATCACACCTGCCAGTGCTTTTCCTTAAAGAAAAAAAAGAAATGGAGCTGGAGTTGACTGAGGATATAGATCTCTATCCTCTCAGTCATTTTTGTGCTATTTTTTCATAAACTTGGCTGCTTCTCGTTTGCCCTGTAATAATTCTCTGAAGGCTCATTTCCCCTGTATAACTCTGTGCAAACACAAAGTTGAGGAAAGGGCATTTAGACTCATCCTTCAGGAATGCTGTTTTTGAGAAAATGCTTGTTTACCTATGTCAGTAATTTTCAAAAATATAATGTGCATTGGAAGATCACAGAGGATCACGGGCGAAAACTCCAGCACTTCCTTCACGAGCTCCTGGAGAGTTGCGTTTCCGGCGCCGTGCCGGGCAGGCTGGCCTTCTGTCCGGAACACAGTGAGAAGGCGAGCGATCCGCCGGCTCCAGCAATAGGAGGATTAGTACCCAACACCTCCGATGGCGCACGGCGTGGGTCCTGTATGACATTATTCTTCATGAGCGAGGAGGGACCTGATAATTCATGTTATTAGGTCTTCCCTCATGAGTAAAGATAAATGTCATCAGCGGTCGGAGCCATCACGCGTTCCGTACGACGCAGGTTGCCTCGCTACAGTTTCTTCTTGGTGTATTTTCCTGTTGGTTTACGTACGTGAGGGGGAAAATACTTGTAAAAGCTCATAAAAATTCATTTTTCATGTATTTTTAAGACTATGAAATAATAAGCCATTAGCCATGCTTGGCGTACCAAGCTGTGCCGGGGGGTCCCACTGCACATCCCCCCCCGCCCCCGAGCACCCTCTGAGGAGCCCAGAGCTGCCCAGCACCCAGAGTTTGAGTGGGTTTAGGGCTTCTGTCCCAGCTCTGTGCTCAATAAGGTGCATTTTGCTGATAATGGTACCCAGCTCCAGCTGCTACGGGCACCCATCGGATGAGGATTGGGCTTCCCATTAAAAATGGTAACAGCAGCTGCAAAACCCCTTAAAAAAATGTAAGTAAAGCAAAGAGATAAAAAACCTGACTGACAGAGAGTCAAACCCCACAAATTTTAACACACCACGTGTGGCTGATTCACAGAGGCTGACACCAAATCACCAGACACCCCCGAGCTGGGCTCCGCGGGGCCACTTTCCCTTTTTACGTGCAAATGCTCGTGCGCTCATCTTATAAGATAACGTATGTCATGACAGAGCACCCGGGAAGCTGCTGAGGTGTCACGGGCATCAGTAACGTCGGGGTGTTGCAGGGAATTCGCGGCGTGTGGGTGTGAGATGCCCGGCTGGTGTGGCTGCAAGCGCTGTTGGTACAGCAGGGCACAGCACGACATGGCACGGCACGGCACGGAACGGCATGGCATGGAACAGCATGGCACGGCACGGCACGGCATGGCACGGCACGGCACGGAACGGCACGACATGGAACAGCACGGCACGGCACGGAACAGCACGGAACAGCACGGCACGGCACGACACGGCACGATCTTTCAAACAGGACAGCAAACCAGCCAGAAGAACATGATGTGCTGTTTCAGTTTATAAAGAGAAGGCAAAGCGGGACTGTGTTAGTGTTTCCAAGGGGAAGGTGGGGGTGCTGGTGCCGCGGGGGTGCTCTGGCGTTGACCATGCCAGCACGGACTGCGCCGGGGGTTGAGGCCGCTTTGGCTCTTCGTCTGTAGGGTGAGAAGGTGGGGGTGTCAGGAAAAAGAAAAGGTGTTCACTCCTGCGTGGGTGACTGAGTCCACACCTGCAGTTTATTCCCTCTGCACTGGGATTTTCAGGGCTGAGGTGTGCCAGCACTGCCGGAACAGGGGAGTGGGAGCCCCGGGGTCCCCCAGGCCAGAATCCGTCTGCTGCTATCGCCAAGCTGTGGGTATTTCAGCAAAGCACCGAAGGTATTTGAGGCGTGAGTGCCACGCTCAAGGCGATGGGGCAGGACACGGAACGCCTGTGGCCATCCTTGTCGGAGCGCCCGGCTGCCTGCTGCTCCTGGTTTATCTTCCCAGCCAGTGGGATCCTGGGGCTGCTCCCACACCCTTTTCCCTGGCAGAGCATCATGTCTGCAGTGCCATACAGGGACCTCGTCCGCATCATTCATACGGGCTCGGGACAACCTGCAGCATCGCAGCGGTGGGACCATTCCTAAATCCTGCGGCTGGAGGCGGTTTGGCAGGAGAGGCTCCGTGCCCACGCCTCCCGCAAACAGGAATATTCGCGTGCGCACAAGGGCAATTACTTTGTGTGAGTGTGACAAGGGAAAATCGAATGTAAAGTCTGCTGTAAACAGCCCATAAATCTTGCTTTCTGTGCTCAGCTGAGGAGGAGCCCAGGTGTTTGTAAGTCCCGTGTAGGTAGGGGGAGCGCAGCTACGCACATGGTGCATGTGCATTCACACCCACCCGGTTGCCAGCCTCAGAGCACCCATTGCTCCCATACCCCTGCGTGCTCAGGCAGAGGGAGAAATCCCTTCAGACACCCCCGGTGCCGGCCTGCGGGTGCCTGCCGGCGCGGGCTATGGCTCTGCAGGAACCCGGCTTGCTCCCCAAAGCCCTGGCGTGGTGACCAAAGGGGGGTGAGGAGGTTGCCCACGGAAGCAGCGGTGATGTTCTTGCCCCGATACACACCCACCCTCACTGTGTGGGTGCTGGGTTTCCCCAGGGGCATGCCCTGCAGCCAGGAGCAGGCACGGCACATGGTCCGCTGCCCCTCTCCTGCTGCCCCAGGCACGGCCCCCGCAGACCATCACACACCCGTGGACAATCCTGGCTCTGTTATCGCCGTTTGGTCCCCTGGAATTTTGCCCCAAAGCTCTGGCAGCGCACGTGCTCCATCCCACACCGAGCTGCTCTTGTCCCTGGGGGCTATGGAGACCACCAACGGACCCCATAGGCACCTTCGGGCTCACCTTCCCTGTGCCCCGTGGCCTCGCCAGCTCATCACCCCGTCCTCTGCAACAGGCATCAGAGTGCAGAGTGGGCGATGCTCTGCCAGGAGCCAGGCTGGGTGTGCTGAGGGCCTGGCACGTCCCCCCACCACACCCCGGGACCCCAGGCGAGGTTGGAGCAGGGACGGAGCTGGACGGAGCAGTACCCGGCGCCGGGGAGGAAAGTTTGTAAAGAAAGTACTGAACACAGACTTCCTGGGGTATCAGAAGGAAAATTTATGCATCGCCTTTGAGTTCAACTTCTCCATTAAAGCTTTTTCCCTATAATCTAGGGAGTTCTTATCTTGGTGACTTATGATGTTATGGAGGGGCTCATGCATGGAAAATGTCAATAGAAATAGTAACTCTAGAAGGGAAGGGCCTCCTAATTAGTCCCCATTTAGATTTTATGATGGCTTTGAGATCTGCTCATCCTGACAGTGCGCACTCTGGTTACATATTGTTCTAGCCTGAGGGAACCATAGGAAAATCCAGATTTATTGTACCTATCATACCAGCATATTTCATTTGCCATTATGAGCAGCCATCTCGCAATGATGCAGGAGTATTTATTACAGATTAAATTGTAGGACCTGGATGGTTTAGTGAGGTTCTTGAGGTATCATTTATGTCATTAACTGGCTCATTATCAGATCTGCAAATCTCAATTCCTTCTTTTGTGCCTTCTGTTTAAGAGCAGGGACCTGGGCTGGGGCTCCGGCGGCCCGCGGGTCCTGGGGTGTGCGTGCATGCCTGCACACGCGTGTGCGTGGTGCCGGGGCGGGGGGCAAGCGGGCACTGGGAGCCGGGGTCGGGCTGCTCCGGCTCCCCCAGGGACCCTCGATGACAACGCTCAG
This sequence comes from Rhynochetos jubatus, assembly GCA_027574665.1. Classification (NCBI taxonomy): domain Eukaryota; kingdom Metazoa; phylum Chordata; class Aves; order Eurypygiformes; family Rhynochetidae; genus Rhynochetos; species Rhynochetos jubatus. The sequence goes on along the minus strand of CM050654.1, from coordinate 42,800,922 downwards.
TAACCCGCGGCGCACGTGCGGAAAAACAAGGTGCAGACCTGCCGTGTTCACCCCGTCCTCTCCCACGTGTTCCCGTACCGATTCCTCTCCGTTAAGCCGCAACTTAGGAAGGAAAAGCTGAGAAAGGCGCTGGTAGGAGAGGAGGTAATTTAACTCTAATTATTTAACAAGTCTATTCCAGACGTAAGCTTATTACCAGTGGCGCAAGAATACGTCGGAGTTTGTCTCTCTCTCTTTCATGCTTTATCTCTACGTGGAGAATTATTTGAAGAGGTTTAATCCAGCCTTGATTGTTGCTGTTAATGGGAAAGGAGAATAGGTTATTCTTACGCGGGCTCGGCTGCTCGGCTCTCCAGAAAAGTCACGGAGAGAAAGGAGCTCTCAGACCCTGCCTCTGCTCTTCGATTTAGCGATATTATTTGAATTTATTGTTTGATTCGACTCGCGTGTCCGTCCTTGTTGGTATTTGCCCTGTTTACTCTCCGATATTGCTTTTTCATAAAACCAGGGAATGGCATTTAAGTTGTTGTGTTCTTTGGTATTAAAAGGCACTCCGTACAAGGCCGGGAGCACATCCCGGATTGCGGGGTTCAGGGCACGCACTGCGGCAGAAGGCGCCCCGCTGTTTGGTCGCCAAGATTCATTAATTCATGCGATGGCTAATATTTGCAGGGACACTGAAGCTTGGGAAGTGGGCAGTAATGCATAACGCGAGCTCTTCTCCCCCCTCGCCTTGCCAGCCACCGGCGGCGCAGAGACTGCTGAAGGTGCTTGCGTGGGTTGATGGCACCCGAGAGTTATTTCTGTAAAAGGGATAACTCCGGGGCTCTGAACTCATGGATTTAAGAGGAAAAAGACATCCCCAGGCCCGCTTACCACCGGGGTGGCTCACCGGGGCGTTTCGGACCGCTCCCGAGCCCCGTGGGTGCCCGTATGGCATCGTCACAGAGGGCAGCTTCGGTGGGAGGCTCTGGCACGGGGAGGGGACCGCTGGTGGAAGGGAGATGAGGGAGGTTCAAGCCCTGGCTCAGATGTCTCCAAACCAGACGATTGGCACCCAAATATTTTCGGAGGCGGCAAACAAAGCAGACCCCTCGCATTAAACGTGTTGCTCGCAGCCCAGCGCTAATGAAATGGTGCCGGAAGGTCGGCGGGGAGAGTCCCCTTCCCGCTAGATCACCGGGAGGCTTCCCCACGGCTCCCTCCTTACCCGCATCGCTGCGACCTTCCCCCAGAACGCCTGAAACACCCCGTGTAAAAGCACACCCCCCCAAAGTCCCCAGTGCCGTTTGGAGATCTGGAAAACGAGCCACTTGGAGTTTCTGGTGCCGCCCCGCCAGACGTACTGAACACGGCACAAACCGGTTAACAAAGCGTCCTGCTGCGGGGCGACGGTGGGCACACTGCGCCGGCAGCAGAAAGCACGGGAGGACTGAGACCCTGCTTCTTCCTTGAAAAGGGCCGGAATCCCGCAGCGTGAAGCAGTATTTAAATGAGGTGCTTCTCCCGGTAACTTAGGAATGGCCCTTTCCCTTCAGTCACTTTGTTTTGCACTTTCAGTGTAAAAAAGGGACGTCTATAACCTCGCAGGGGCAGAATGGTCGGCTCTTTGTCCCAAATCAGACTCCTAACGTCACCCTCAGTGCTCACGCAGGTGAGGACACCTGAGGTAAGGCCGTAAATAAACGTGGCGACGCGTGCGTCCTCCTGCAAGGAATGTTCTCCCTTCTGAGCCGCTGCGATGCCGTTAGGTAATTCAGAGATTGAAACTCCAGCCGCATCAGCGAGGGGGCCATCTGTCGATCGCAACGCTTGGGATATTGTTTAGCTATTCCCTTGGAAGGTGTTTTGAAACGGATTGGGATTATGAAATACACAGAGAGCAACCCCTTTACCGGCGCGGATAGCCAACCACCGGGAACGTGGCGCGGAACAGGCCGTCTCCCCGAGCCCGTGTGCTATAGGTGCCCTTGGGTAAAGGCCAACCGACGCGGCTGCGAGCAGGCTCCTTGGGAGGAGCGCCTTCTCCCAGCCTGCTTCGTGATGCTGCTCTTGCCAAGCCCGGCCTTTGCGGTACGATCTCAGTATCGAGCTTGCTCGTTAATCTCCATTCCCTTTTCCTTAGGTTAGTCTAGGCTGTTCCGCCGGCGGCAGCGGTGCTGGCTGGGTTGCCGTAGGAACAAGGAATTCAAGTAAATATGCTCAGGGAGAAGAAATGTCTACTAATTAAACGTGAACAGCAGCGACAAGGTGCCGGGTCTGGGAAAACGTGGGCCATCGCGTCCTTCCACGTAACTCCCGAGAGGATCCGCATACCCCAAGAGGCACGCCCACGAGAGGCTCACAAGGCTTCGATCTGCGGCGCATACTTCTTTGCGGGGAGGGTTCGCCTGCAGAAGACGCGGCGACGTTTTCATCTGGAAGTGACGCTTTACACGGTTCCGTTCCTCCCGAGGCTGCAGACCCCGTAACCGCACACGGATACCCTTTCACTGCACTTACGTGGCGGATGAAGACATTTGGCTCGCTGCTGCGGGTGCGGGAGGCCCCGATTAATTCCCCACCAACCCCTACCTCTGGGATATCACTTTTTCCCGTTGCTCCGTGTGCCTCTTCCCCCTCCACATGACTTGGTGCCTCAGTTTACCCTGGGAACGATCAGGATGATAAAACTTCCAATCTCTCCCCTTCTTTTTTGTTCCCTACTTAGCTGATTGTTTTTTTCGTCCCAGGCAAGGACTATTTAACACTGTGTTCATAAATCAAACCCAGCCAGAGCCCGGTACGCACTGGGGCTCTCCGGCGTGCCGAGCAACGTTGGCTGATCTACAGCCAGAATCCAAAATTTCCCAGCTACGTAATTCTAAACCCGAATTATTTAAAGGTAAATTGAAATGTTCCTCATTGAATGCAACCACGTGTGTGTCTAAAAGCACGTCAACGGGCAGGTTACCAAAATAACGAGGTATTTGTCACTCGTTGGAGAATTACCCATTATTGTGGAAGGTGTCCCTGCCCACGGCAGGGGGGTTGGAACTGGGTAATCTTTAAGGTCCCGTTCCAGCCGTGCCGGGGATGTTCCACCCACCGGGCAGCAGCTTCTAGGAGGAGCAGGAGGAAAATGCATCCTTCATCCGCACAAACACACACGTTTCATTCCCAGTTTAATTCAGTCCAAGGGCTAAAGTCAGCTCCGTCATGCTCGTGCTTAGGTGGGATAAAACCGACAAGGGTCCCACAGACCAACAGCACCGCAGGAAGAGCAGGATTTTACCCCATTTCCTGATGCCCCCCGCGCTTGCTGGGAGCTTTTACACATGCCTTGGCTTTTGCACTTGTCTGTCTCTGCAAGGGGCCCAGGTCAGGGCAGAGCTCATCCCGCTTCACCAGCCTGAGTGGTTCCAGGTGCTCTCCCAGCACTCCTTTGGTGGGGTGACCTCTTGCGCCTCTCCTGGTGTCGTCGCTTCGGTTACCCCCATCTGTGTGTGAGGGAAAATCATAGAATCAAGGAATGAGTGCCACCCCCTGCCATGGGCAGGGACACCTTCCATAGCCCAGGGTGCTCCCAGCCTCATCCAGCCTGGCCTTGGGCACTCCCAGGGATGGGGCATCCACAGCTTCTCTGGGAACCTGTCCCAGTGCCCCCCACCCTCTGTGGGAAGAATTCCTTCCTGATGGCCCAGCTCCATCTCCCTCTTTCCGTTTAACCCCGTCACCCCTTGTCCTGTCACTCCCTGCCCTTGGGAAAAGCCCCCCCAGCTCTCCTGTACCCCCCCCAGGCACTGGAAGGGTCTCTGAGGTCTCCCCGGAGCCTTCCCTTCTCCAGGCTCAATACCCCCACTCTCCCCGCCTGGCCCCATGGCAGAGGGGCTCCAGCCCTCTTCTCCAAAGACTGGGGTGCTCCCAGACAGCAGCCCGGCACCCCCAGCCTCCTCACTGCTCCTGCCTCGGGGCGACGCTTCCTGCACCAGGTTTTCCCACCGGCTGGGGACAGGACCCTCGGGACAAGGAGTACTGATGGTGGGAGCTGCAGGAGCTGGTGGCCCTGAGCCCTGGTGTCCCCCTTAATGTTGGGGGCCAGCGCCTGCCCCGGCCAGGGTGAGCACCTTCACCCACGTGTTGACCCATGGGCTGTCCACGACGGGGACTTTTCTGGGGACGGGTGCTTAACAGCTAAGAGCAGTTACAGGACCAGACGAGCAGCCTCCGCAGCCCAGGCCCTCGCCAGCCCTCGGGGTGCCTGTCCCCGCCGTCGGCACGCGGCACAGGGTGCGGATGAGAGCCGGCGGTCCCTACTCCGATGGAAAAGCGCCTGGAAGAAAGCCAAGCTGATCCTCGTGCCCCCGACCATTTACAATTTATATGTCCTTGTCAGATGGGGAGTTTGATGACTCTAATGTCATGTTTGTCCTTCACCCTGAGAAAATCTCCTTTTAAAGATCACCAGCCCATCTCTATTGACAGTAACCGTGCGGGTCACGGTATTAACATGGGCTTTTCCAAAATGCTGATCTTCTTTAAACGTGTTAAAAGAAAAAAAATTGGAGCAAAAAAATTAACGACCTGAGATAACCGCACCAGTCGGGACCCTGCCCAAGTTCGGGGGAACCAGGGCTGGCTGTGGGGCAGGCAGCGGCCTGCGCGGGCCAAGCCGGGTTTCCTCTTTAGCGTAACCCGGGACTGTCGCGCGGAGTCGTTCCCCGCTTCTGAGAAAGGCTCTGAGACACGAACATTTCCCCGCCCTGCCAGGAGTCCTGAGCTCAGCCGCGGCGCTTTCATTCCGTTTGCCCGAATCCTGCCCGGCTCCCGGGAAGCTGCAGCGCGTGAGGGGGGAAATCGCACCCCCGTCTCTGCCTGGCAGGGCCCCGTCTGCGCCGTGGGGTGGGCTCGGCATCGGGGGGGCCAAGGGGGAACCCCAAGGGATCCCTGCCCCGTGCTGCACCACCCCTAACAGCCCGGTCTCTGGGCACCAAGGGATGGATCCGTGCATCCCGAACCCTGTGGACACCCTCCCAGAGGCTTCGGAGGGCTGCGGATCAGGCCCGGTGAGGTGGCCAAGCTGGGGTCCCTCGCTCCAGGCTTCGCCAGGGGTGTCTGTGACGGGCACGTCTGCTCAGGTGCAGAAGGGGGGTCCATGCAGTGGTGGGGACAATCCGGAGGCACGAGCGCACCGCTGTCCCAGCCGGCATGCCGAGGGACACGTCCAGCCACCTCCACCACGATTAGTGTCGGTGTGATTGTGGTCCTGCTCCCCTGCCCCAGCGCTGGGGGCTGTGCGAGCCGTGGGGCAGAGCCAAGGCCGGGTCTCTGCCGCACATCCTGGGTGCTGTCGTAGTGCAGCCCTGCGGCTAGCTCCCCCCACGCACGCTCTTTCCTACAGGTAGGTCCAAAAAGGCCGGTACCGCTGGTGGGACTGGTGGCTGGAGCACAACGCTTTCATGTTTCAGCTTCTCCAAATTCTGTGCTCGGAATTTGGACCGACCCAGGCTCCGGCCAAGAGGGAGAGTGTGGAGAGGCAAGGGCAGGGAGGGGGCAGGGAGGGCCCAAACTCCTCCCTGGGGCAGCGTCCAGCCATGGGGCAAGAGCACCCTACATCCGGGCACAGGGTAACGGCAAACGCACCCGTGACCCACTCGGACGTCGATGTTTTCTCGTCACAGCTTTACTCCTTGGGGAGCTTTGGCAAAGCGTTGTCTAAAATACTGATCCCAAATGTTTAAAGGGAACCCTGTTCCTGCCCCTTTCTTCCCGGAGAGGGTGGGGGGCACTGGGACAGGTTCCCAGAGAAGCTGTGGATGCCCCATCCCTGGCAGTGCCCAAGGCCAGGCTGGATGAGGCTGGGAGCACCCTGGGCTATGGAAGGTGTCCCTGCCCATGGCAGGGGGTGGCACTGGATGATCTTTAAGGTCCCTTCAACCCAAACCATCCCGTGGTTCTGTGATCCACGATTTCTGACAAGGCCAGTCGCCATCGGTTCTCTGTTTGCTGCCGTGGCACCATGCAGCTCGCAGGAGCTGCCCTCTTCGGGGGGAGGAGGGGGTGTTACTTCGTTAGACACTGAAATCAGCCTTTGAGGGTAAAGGCAGAGAGACACCGATTGATACCCTGGGCTGTAACCCCCCTGTGCTTTGGAGGGTCTCCCGGAGCCTTGGGGGGGGGCCATCCCCGTGAGCGGGGAGCAGCCTGGAGACCAGCTCACGCTGCCGGGGCTGCTCACGGCGGGGTGAAATCTGGGAAGATGAACCATGCGTGAATATTCCCGCCTCCTTCCCAGGTCCTGCCGGGCCTGCGGCACGGGAACATCACCGGGCGAGGAGCCGGGGGGTGTGCTCTGCTGCGGTCGCGTCCCCACAGCGGCTCAGCAGCGCGGCCAGGGGGGTGCACTCTCTATCCAGGGCGCGCGTGTAACTCCCATTAATTTAAGGGGAATTATGTGAATTGTACAGCAAGAGCTGACTATCCTCCTGAGTATTGCCGTTATTATGTTTACCATCAATATTCATGAAGCCTTCTTAGGAAAAAAAAAGCAGCAGCAGGGAAATTTTGGTCTAGAACAGGGGAAACGTCGGCTGGTTGCGCTGGCTCTGTTTTTCTGAGTTGCCCTGAGTTAGGACAGTTACTGCAAACAGCAAATTCTCGTGACGCTGCCCATCGCCGCCGCGCCCGGCCTCTTCAGCACATCAGCTGGGAATTTGCTGCTGGAGTTTTCCAGCCTCAACGAACCCACAGAGAGCGAACCCGTAACTCTGGAGCAAGGAATGGCACAAGGGCCCGCTCCCGCCCTGGGCGGTACTTTATTTGGGTGGGGGCACCAACACCGTTTGTATGGGGTGCCAGAAGACCGAATTCAGGGGGTTTTACCCCATTACTGCTGTGAAAGCATGCGATCCGTTAGCCGTATCTCAGCATCGCCTACTGCCCCCTTCACGGGCAGCGCTTTGACGGACCCGACCCACTGCGTCGGATACGTGCGTGGAGAGGCGAGGGGTGCCGGGCAGCGGGGGGCTGCGGGCGAGGAAGAGGAGGAGGAGGAGGCTCTCTGTCCCTGGTGCCGCGATCCCGGCCGTGCCCCCGCAGAGCAGAAACAGGCAGGAGTGTGCCCGTGCCTTCTGTCGCTGCCTCCAGCCGCGGCCCCGCAGCCGCCTGCCAACGGGGCACTGCTCTGCCAGTTGTAAATTTTAATTGGCCATCTGGGGAAAGCACAAGCCACTGACTAGAGATTAATCAGTAAATTAACCCAGGCATAATACACATTTCCCAGCGGGGCCCGGGCTGCTGGAGGCTGGGGCGGAGCAGCCGGGGATGCAGGGACGCTGTTATTGCTTACCGCCGCGCCAGCGAACATCCTCCCCGCGTCCCGAAATTCCCTTCTGCGTGACCTTGGCGCTGCCCCTGATTTGTATGGCAGTTGCGGAGAGGGTTCTCCGTAAGTGCTCAACACAGATGGCACAGGTACCGCCGCCGCCGGAGGAAGGGTTGATGAATCAGTGAATGTGACAACTTCCCTCTGGTGAGCTGTTCGCTTGGCTCCGGAGGCGCCTCCGGGAAGAAACAGCCGTGTACCTGCGGCTGTACCTGGGGGGGATGGCTCGGGGTGCGGGTAGAGCAGCCGGTGCCCAGCGCTTAAACAGGATCAGCGAGCGCCGCCGTGGAGGACGAGCTTCCCCGGGCTGTTTCATTACTCTTCATTTGGAAGGAAGATTCTGGGGAGCCCTGAAAGGCACCTCTGGCTGGAGCATCCCGGCCTGCGTGCCCCTCCGGCTGCAGACCCCTGACGGGGACAGGCCTGGGGCAGCAGAACCTCCAGCTCTGTCCCCGCTGCCCGGGAAGGGGGCAAAACCGGCTTTTCCCTGGGGGGGTCCCATCCCAGCGGCATGGGTGGGAGGAGGGGGAGGCACACACCAGTCCAGGTGGAAGGTGGGAAGGCAGGAGGGAGGAAGGGATGGGAAAAAGGCAGGAGGGAAGGCAGGCAGGAAGGTGGGAAGGCAGGCAGGCAGCCAGGAAGGTGGGAAGGCAGGCAGGCAGGCAGGAAGGTGGGAAGGCAGGCAGGCAGGCAGGCAGGCAGGCAGGCAGGAAGGTGGGAAGGCAGGCAGGCAGGCAGGCAGGCAGGCAGGCAGGAAGGTGGGAAGGTGGGAAGGCAGGCAGGCAGGCAGGAAGGCAGGCAGGCAGAAAGGCAGGAAGGTGGGAAGGCAGGCAGGCAGGCAGGCAGGCAGGCAGGCAGGAAGGTGGGAAGGTGGGAAGGCAGGCAGGCAGGCAGGAAGGCAGGCAGGCAGAAAGGCAGGAAGGTGGGAAGGCAGGCAGGCAGGCAGGCAGGCAGGCAGGAAGGTGGGAAGGCAGGCAGGCAGGCAGGCAGGAAGGCAGGCGATGAGATCAAGCTTATTGTGATATCCTGACTGCTTGAATAAGTGCGATTGGTGCAAGCGGGTGAACTGCACTCACCCACTCTGGCCCTTATTTCTGCCCCGGACAGAGCTCTTTGCCCCGCTGGATATCCCCTGGGACGCTTGCAGACAACAGTATTGCCCCCGTAGCGCACTACTGCCAGCGTAAGCACACCTTCCCTGCTAGAGTCCCTCGCGGGGTGAGGTTCGGCAGCGTGGGTCAGGTCATTAGCCCCCGGGGTTGCTTCTGCCAGTCCCTGTGCGCGGCCATCGTGACCGGGATTCTGAACTGAACCTTCCCCTAAGAAGCGGCCCCGGCGCTGTCAGTATGAGGATGCACCGGGGTACGTGTCCGCGATTCTGCACTTTCCCCACCGTCTCTTCTGCCCGACATGATAATAAGCTATGTGTTAAGCCAGAAAAAAAGCAATTTTCTCCTGAGGTTAATTTCTTTGGACGGCCCACCTGAAGCGGGGAGTCGCACAGAAATTCCCGTTTCTCCTGAAGAGAAGATTGAGTCGGTTTTTCGGCACAGATGACGCAGTGCAAATCCTTATCGACACACCGGGTGTTTTCTCCTGCCTTCCCAGCAATTGCCTTTGGAATAAAATGATGTTAAAACCAGTCTTTGGGTTCCTGCAGAAGGTCTGAGCTGTTGGTCACCTCCATCCAGCCGCCGGGCACCACGCTGGAGTGGCCGGTGCAGCTGGTGCGCTGGGGTGATCTATGGTGCGAGCTGCGACCGGTGCCCAGCAAACAGGGTACCGCCAGCTGCCCCAGCACGGAACCGCACGGTCTGGGCTGGAAAGGGCTAGAGGTGGAGATGTCACTGCTTGCCCCAGCCATGGGTACTGCTCTCCTGCTGCAGGAGCAAACCCTGCTTAGAGCGAGAGCCTCAGGGGCCGTGCAGGGCTGGAGAACAGGCGTGCTCTGGACAGGAGCGGTCACTGTCCATGAACATGTACCATCAGCTCCTTCTAAGACAAGACTTCAGGGGTGATTCTGCCCCTCTGCTCCGCTCTGGGGAGACCCCACCTGCAGTTCTGCCTCCAACTCTGGGCCCACAACAGCAGGAGGACACGGAGCTGTTGGAGCGAGGCCAGAGGAGGCCCCGGAGATGCTGCGAGGGCTGGAGCCCCTCTGCCATGGGGATGGGCTGGGGGAGTTGGGGGGTTCAGCCTGGAGAAGGGAAGGCTCCAGGGAGACCTCAGAGCCCCTTCCAGTGCCTGGGGGGGTGCAAGAAAGCTGAGGGGGCTTTTCCCAAGGGCAGGGAGTGACAGGACAAGGAGTGACGGGTTTAAACGGAAAGAGGGAGATTGAGATGGGACATCAGGAAGGAATTCTTCCCGCAGAGGGTGGGGGGCACTGGGACAGGTTCCCAGAGAAGCTGTGGGTGCCCCATCCCTGGGAGTGCCCAAGGCCAGGCTGGATGAGGCTTGGAGCAACCTGGGCTAGTGGAGGCTGTCCCTGCCCGTGGCGGGGGGGTGCACTTGGGGGGGCTTTAAGTTCCCTTCCAGCCCAACCCATTCCATCATTCTATGATAATTCATCCCAGTGAAATGAATAAATATTCATCTGCTCAGCCAGGGAAGGGACCGAGCGTTGGGGAGGGAAAGGGAATCAAATAGCAAGAAAACAAAATGTTCAGAGGGAGAAGCCACCGTGCTTTGGTCATGCAAAGAAACGTTCCCCAACGCTGGGAGAGGAGCCAGCTTGCTCGCAGGCAGAGCCGACACCTGCCCGCCCTGCTAACACGATGGAAATACCGAACCAAGGGTCCCGTGCCCCGAGCGTGGCATCATTCCGTCCAGGCGCCCGGGGCCGGAGCGAGCAGGCGCAGCACGCTCCCACCGCCCGCGTTTCCCCACGCCGGTGCTGGAGGAGGTGTCCCATCCCACGGGCACGGCAAGGGACGGGCACGGCACGGTCTGGGCAGGGCAGCTCTGCCTCCTTGGGCGCTGGGCTCGTGCTCGCCAGGGCTGCCGTGGGGCTGATCTGCTGGGGGGCAGACCTGGGTCTAGAAATATTCCGCCCGCTGTTTCCCGGCGCCGCGTGCCGAGCCGCACGCCCTCAGCGTCACTCGGCGGTTGAGAGAGAAAATAACGTGGGATTTTTTTTCCCGCGTTGCGATTAATATGTAAAACTCCTAATTAATGATGGGTCTCATAGCAGAATGCATAAGTAATTCTTTTGTATTTGATAACAGGGTGCATTTGAGGGGCTCTGCACCTAATTATTACACACCCGTTTCCTCAAAGGGTGGGCAGCCCCGCTCTCCTGACAGAGGCACTTAACCACATGGAAAAAACCCTCTTAAGGGACAAGGGGAAATGGTTCGGGCTGATGACAGTTCTTTACCCTTACCAAGAAAGGAGAAATAGTGACCAAGAAGCACATTACACCCAAATGTGCGGCTGGTGTGGCTGGGAGAGCCCGTCCTCCCTCGGCAGCGACTTCGGAAGCCCCCGCAGGTACAGGCAGCGGGGTGGACGGAACACCACCGGCGCGTTCATGACCGCAGTCGGCGTCTGAGCGGAGACGGAGACCTGCGATGGCAGCTCCGTCTTCCCTGAGCCGCACCGTCTCACCCAGTGGCACAAACATCCCAGTTCGGTGCCCGATTCAACCAACACAGTTAAGAAGGAAGAAGGAGGCGGCTGGTGGGCTCGGGAACTGGATCGTGTGTAGCTCAGGTGGGCTGCGACCCTCCCCGAGCGCCCGGGTGGGGGTCTTGGTGTGCGAGCGCTGGTCCTTGCTGCCACTGCAGGAGAGAAGGTCTCGGAGGAGGGATTTTGGGAGGGCAAGTTGGCGCGCTGGGGAGGGCCGGGCCGACGCGTGTTCCTGCTACAAGTGACTGTGAAGAACATATGGTTTCATTTAATGCAAGAGACTTTGTAGATTATAATTGAGTAGATAATTGGGGAAGGATGATAATTGTTTATGAGAGGGAGGGATTTAGTAATTATTTAAAGCTGTTTTAAAAGACTTATAAATACTCCTTGACAAAGGCCCAGGAGGGGCCAAAACATTGGCTGGATCATTTCCCTACCTCTCCAGAATTAATGTTTGAGCGCGAATGATAAATCAGTAATAAGGTGCAGCGCATCGCTGCGCAGCCGCGGGTGCTGGGGCGTGGGATGAAGAACTTCCAGAGAAGCTGTGGATGCCCCATCCCTGGCAGTGTCCAAGGCCAGGCTGGATGAGGCTGGGAGCACCCTGGGCTATGGAAGGTGTCCCTGCCCATGGCAGGGGGTGGCACTGGGGTCCCTCCAACCCAAACAATCCCATGGTTCTATGATTCCATGACGAGGGGCGATGCCCTGAGCCATGGTACCTATGCCCAGCCCGGTATCCCCATCCGCTTCTCCCAGTGGAAATGGCTCGGCACGGACACGCTCACGGGATGTGCAAAGGCATGCATGTGTGTGTACAAAACCACGCACAAAAGCCACTAAAAAGGAGTTTAGAAGACGATTTAACCCAAAAGGTGCCTTTGGGCAACCTTCGGAGCGACGCGTATGCTGCGGGAACACGCGTGCAAGCCTCCCCCCCCAGCCAGCATCGCTCCTTTAGCAGTTGCATCGGTTTCTTTGAAGAGTGAACGTTGATATCAATTATTTAAAATCCTGGACTGTCAAAATAGATGTGAATAAACAAATCTGAGCGGGCAAACAACGCTCACGTACACCAAATATTTCTTCTCTGCAGCGTGCCTCTCCAGAAAAGCCTGAGCGTGTATCTAAAATAATTAGATTTTGTTCAGTAATCAAACTCAATCAGATGGGTTCTCTGTGAACTACTTTTATACCCACAGTGATGAATGTGTGTCGCTCCCTGTGCATTTGCATATTTTTCCATAAACCTAAAACCAATCAATTTTGAAGAGTTATGATAATATAAAGAATCTGAGGCAATTACATGTCTTTTAAACCGGGATTCGAAATGCATTCTGCTGACAGCATTCCTGCCGTGGAACAGTCCGAACCTCTTTAACCCTTCTCGCGACACGTCCCTCCGGGCGCGGGGACGGACACGCGGGACGCTGCCGGCTGTGGGAGCCGACGGCTGGTGGTGCAGAATTCCCCCGGGGCCGTTAATTCCCCCGGCACGGCCGCTGCCCTCACGCCGCTCCGAGGTGGAGCTCCGGCGTGGAGCGGCGCTGGCGGGGGCCCCGTCCCAGGGGGCCGATAGGCAAATTAGCAGTGCCGTATTTTCCTCAGCGATTGTGCCAACTATCGCATCAGCCACCATATGGGCTCCAACACAGACTGCGCGGGGATTTCATTTTCATAAACAGGGAGGAATTATGCAAAGTGGCACAGGTAGGGCTGAGAAATGGTTTTTTAAAACATCCATTTGGTGTAAATGACTTTTTAATGATTTTTCTCTGTGGTTACGCCTGGCCACCACCGCCTTTTCCATGTTTATTAAGTAGAATCATAGAATCACGGAATGGTTTGGGTGGGAAGGGACCTTAGAGCCCCCCCAGTGCCACCCCCTGCCACGGGCAGGGACACCTTCCATAGCCCAGGGTGCTCCCAGCCTCATCCAGCCTGGCCTTGGGCACTGCCAGGGATGGGGCACCCACAGCTTCTCTGGGAACCTGTCCCAGTGCTCCCCACTCTCTGCGGGAAGAATTCCTTCCTGATATCTAAGCAGTTCAGACTTTTCCTTCCCACTGTTAACGCTTTGACCCAGAGAAGGCAGAGCATCACTGTGCGCCGGAGCGCGGGGTTGCCGGTGGGCACCTCGGGTTCAGATGCTGCATGTCCCCATCTATCAAGCTGTACTTCAGAGGGGAGCTGCCCCCAAAACCTTGGTGAAACCTGCATCAAGAGGGGTTTTTTCAGTGTATTTGCGTCCCTGCTCTGCCCTCAGGAACACGTGCTGTCCTGCAGACCCCGTGCCCGAGGGACGGGACAGCTCCAGAGTGCTTTGCCGCGGCTGGGACGTCCCATTTTATGGAAGAACCACTCGTTTTTAAAGTCATAACCAACAGAAATACTTTATCAGTGAAACTCCTGGGAACATGAACTGCTTTGTGGAACCAACCCTCCCCGTGCTGTCATAGAGACCTTCCACAACTCTGTTTTGGGGTGTTGTTTTCAGTAAGAAGGTGCTTCATCGCGTTTGGGGAACTCCTCACTCAAAATGAACTCGGCTTTCTAAAAACAGCTAAAGAGTCTAGTTTTAACAAGATACGCAGGGTTCGGGCTGGTGTCAGGACAGAAGCAGCATTAAATGAGCCAACCCACTGCAAAGACCACCCCACTGTCAGCCACTGAGGGGGAAGGATGGAGAAGGTGAGACCCACCCCGCACCAGCGAAGGGGAGACGTCCCAAACCGGGTTCAAACCTGCTCCGACGGCTACTGGAACCAACAGCACTCGCAAAACCCCGGGCGGGTACGTCTTGGACTGCTTTAACGTCTCAATCCCATTTTCCCACCGGCTCTGAAGACAAAGCCAGCCCCTTTCTCTCTCTCAGCAGGAACCAGCTCTTCATTCTCGCCTTTGGACCTCGCTTCGACGGTTTCAGCCGTCTCACAGACCGGCTGCAGCAGAACCTCTCGACGTGACACGCCGCGGCTTCGGCTCAAACAAACATCCAGATCGCTCCGAGCCCGTCGTCAAACTAAAGAGAGGGGAAAGGCCTTCCCAGTCTGGTGACGGACGGCAGCGGCGTCCAAGGCTGACCCATACCAGAACCGCCTTTCCACCCCGGAACCACCCTTCGGCTGCAGAGCACTCTGACATTATTATTTGAGAATAAGGAGCACAAAAGGGTAATTTTTACTGGCTGCGGGCTGCGGGGCGACTTTGCCAACAGCCCGTGGTTTGAAAAGCGGGTTCCCGTCATGCCCAGCCGGTGGTCTGTCAGTGGGGCGCTGGGTTGGTGCCCACTAATACCCGCGGTGTTAGGGGGCTTTTTACAGTTTTTGAGGGGTTTGGTCGACAGCTGTGGTGGATGAATTTGTACTGCAGGAGTCTCTGTAGTTTTGACTCTGTATGACAGACAACACTGGGATTTTTTAAAGTATACCAGGAAATTATTTACTGAAAAGAGCTCTTGGGTAAGTTTTTATTTTTGGGGGGGGGGGGGGGGGGAAATCACATTAAAGTGATTTTTAAAGACCTATTCTGATATCCTGGTTTTCCCTGATAGTGCCAATCGTGTCAGCAACAGATAGAGTTGCCTTCTGGGGCTCACAGAAGAGCCAAACCACTGACTCTGCTGGGCCACAGGAAGGGAGCGTTTCTGATATACATCCTTTAGATATAAGGAGGAAATCCTCCCGCAGAGGGTGGGGGGCACTGGGACAGGTTCCCAGAGAAGCTGTGGGTGCCCCATCCCTGGGAGTGCCCAAGGCCAGGCTGGATGAGGCTTGGAGCACCCTGGGCTATGGAAGGTGTCCCTGCCCGTGGCAGGGGGTGGTACTGGGGGGGCTTTGAGGTCCCTTCAACCCAAACCATTCCATGGTTCTATGATTCTGCCGGTGCTTTTCCATGCTCTGTGCTTTGCAATAGCCTCTATTTATTACAAAGCCTTATTCAATGCATAAATAAGCCAGCTCAGGGGGTGTTGGGCTTGTTCGTTTACGTAGACATGACTTGGAGTTCATCCTTCTGTGCAAGAGGAACATCCCTCCCCGCGATGGCAGCACCAGCCCCTCGTGACGAGGAGTTACCTACTCCGAGGTGAACACCAACACTTACAAGGAAACTACATCCACCTTAGCGGCAACAATTAAAATAGAGCTGTCAGTTCCCCAGCCGTATCGTGTGCGCGTAACATGCCGCAGCTGAAAGCCCTACACACATCCGAGGAACTGGCTCATTCAGGGAAGAGCAGGTGGAGAAAGAAGATATCTACCGTGTGCCTGACAGAGAGGAAAGCGTGTTTGCTCAGAATATATTGGAGACCCAGATTCGGAGGAGGTCACGCTTGGGAAAATATTACCACTGTAATATCGCCAGGGTCGTGGCTGAAGGCGGGTTTGGGCTGGCGGGGGCTGGCATGTTAAATACGTGCAGGAGCAGCACACCCAGAGCACCCCCCCCTGCGACCGCCTGCCTGGAGCTAATCACTGTCCATGTGTTTCGCTCCGTGTGCCTTTGCCTCCATCCTCTGACCCCACGGCTTGTGGACCCCTAGTCATCCCCAAACCCTTCTGGACCCCGGGTCCTCTCCAGACTCTTGTAGATCCCATGTCCTCTCCAGACCCTCGTGGACCCCATGTCCTATCCAGACCCTCGTGGACCTCATGTCCTCTCCAGACCCTTGTGAACCCCATGTCCTCTCCAGATCCTTGTGCATCCCATGTCCTATCCAGACCCTCGTGGACCCCATGTCCTCTCCAGGCCCCCGTGGAACCCCTCACGGACCCCTAGTCTTCCCCAGCTCTGCTCCCTGCCCTCAGCGTCCCGTCTCTCCAGCTGCAAACCCGCTGTAGGGCACTGCTGGCACAACCGCGGTCGGATTGTTCCGCTTTCGGGGAATTTTTCATCAAATACAATTTCAGAGAAGCGACCCTAACTTTGGCCTTACCTTTCGGGCTGCCTGTTGGTGGATCAGTTACTGCAGGTGACGGAGAGGTGCCCCCCAGCCCCTCTGTGAGTCCGACTGAGCAGGAAGGAGGAGCAGGGTCGGTATCCACAGAACGAAGGAGAAGAGGGGGCTGGGGGCAGGAGGACGTAACAGATGCCAACAAACGTGCTTTTCAGATCATGTCACTGGACGTCACGACTGCGCTGGGGAAACCTTGGCAAAGCAACCCAGAAAATAACAATAATAACAGAATAGCAACAATAACAACATAAAATAACAACCCCATGATCCTGCCTTTCTGGGCTGCGGTGATGTGCCGGGCCAGACAGTAATTAGCTAGACTTTATCGGCGCTGACTCTTTCAGGCATAGCCTGTGCTCCTGGCCGGGTGGGAAGGGGCAGGGGGAGGCGAGGGAGGGGGGATGGGGGGCAAAGAGCAGCCGCCGTGGCTGTCTGGGGACCCAGGGGCTCCGGCGACGCCCGCTGCAGCCCCGGTTCATGTAAATTCACGTTTATTCACCACGTCCTTCGTCTGGAAGGCAGAGAGATTCATCCTGCGCTTCTGCCGCGTGCTTCCCTACCGGAATATCCTTCTCAAACACTTCTGGCATCCTCTCCCCTTGCAGATGAGTAATGGGGGAAAGTAACTTTGGAAATGACACCGCAGCGTAATCATCCATATTGTGTATTGTGGTTAAAATTGATTAAAATAATATTGAAACTCCCCCAAGGGATTATGCAATTATAAGTCAAGTCCCAAATGGAAAAGGTTTTTGAGAACTTGGCAGATGTCTTAATGAAAATGAAGCATTATAGTAATATATTAGCGCTATTTGTACGTTATTGACAGCCAGATCACTAAACGGTATAAATTACTGTCCAGAAGAATGGCTGAATTGTTTTCCTTTCAGGAAATTTTTAATCAAATATCATTCCAGAAAAATAATTGTTTCATTTCGGCCTTAGCTGTTGATCCACACACTGATGGATCAATTATTAAACCCAGTTTCAGCCACTCATTTCCTTTGAAAGTTGACAGTTTAAATATTTGATTTTACACCCATTTTGCTTTATTACAAAATAAATTCCGGCTAACGCCAGCGACTACCACCCGCAGCCTCGCAACGCGGGGTGGCAGGCGGCTCCCAACTTGTGTTTGCCCTAACCAAGCCGCTCTCCCGGCCCCGGCCCTGCTGAGGGCTATCCCCGTGCGCCAAGCGGGAATGCCGAGGAGGGCGGGCGACCGGCTGCCGTTGCGGGGCCCGTTAGAGCCCGCCTCGTTAGGCATCCGCGTCCAAGGGCGTGGGGTTTGGTGCCTGTTTCTCCTCTGCCCTGCACAAAGCCCTGTATGAATACCGTAAACGCAGCGAGTTGCTATCCGTGGGTTTATTCCTGTACAGGGATTTCTGTTTCAGCGGTTAAGAAATAAAGGGCTTGCCTGCAACACCGTGTTTCAGTCTGCAATTTGAAAAATACGCGGTGTTTGAACACCTTTTTTTTGTTCTAAACCGGTACCAGTTTTTACGGAGCACTACATGAGTTGCTGATGGGTAAATCACCCAAGCATGGTTAAAGAGACCCTAATCTCCAGATGGTACCAGAGCCGTTTAATTGTATCCTCTGACCCCAGCTCACCTGAGCCTGCATTAAAATCATCACACAGTTCAAATGTAAAAATGATAGAGTGTTTATTCGTCCTGTTTATAGGGGGGCAAACACCCACTTAAATTCGCATGTCGAAAATTAGTGTAGTCATTTGAAAAGGTTGAGTTGGATCAAACCGACTCTCGGCGTTTTATTTGCCCTTTTTAATTCAAATGGCTCTATTGCTAGCGTTCGACATCCCTAAACGATGGAGGATGAGGAGAAAGAAGGGAAGCAGGTTTCTGGATGCAACGGAGGCGGCTGCTTGCACGAGCAACGGGGTTGCATCCAGCCCTGGGGGAGGGGGACAGAGCATTGGGCCTCATTTTGGCCTCATCCAGGCTGGATGAGGCTTGGAGCAACCTGGGCTATGGAAGGTATCCCTGCCCGTGGCAGGGGGGTTGGAACTGGATGGTCTTTAAGGTCCCTTCCAGCCCAAACTATTCTGTGATTCTGTGATTTTTAATTTGCACCACGCGTAACGAGTGAGGGCCGCACGCAGTGTAAATTCGCTGCAAATATTTTAGGGTGCCCAAATATCATGGTTTGGCCCCAGTCAGAAACTAAGCACCACACAGCCGCTCACTCACTGACCCCTCTCCCAGTGCGATGGCGGAGAGAAGCAGAGGAAAAAGAGAACTCGTGGGTTGAGATAAGAACAGCTTAATAACTGAAAATAAAAAAATAATGATGCTACTACTACTAAAAATAATCGTATGTAATGAAAATACTGCTACTAATCATGCTAACAATCTGTAATGAAAAGAGGGAAAAAAATTATACAACCACTCACCATCGGCCAACCGACATCCAGCCAGTCCCCTCGCAGCGATCGTCCCCCCTGGCCAACTCCCCCAGCTTATATACTGAGCATGACGTTCGATGGCATGAAATGTTCCTTTGGTCAGTTGGGGTCAGCTGTCCGGGCTGTGACCCCTCCAGCTCCTTGTAGACAAGAATCTGGGACCACAGGGGCAGTGTGAGACCCTGAAAACGTCCTTGGCTTAATGTACACATTGCTTGGCAACAGCTGAAAACATCAGTGTGTTCTCAACATTCTTCTCAGCACAACCCCAAACAGCCCCATAATACCCACTTGGAAGAGAATTACCTCTCTCCCAGCCCAAACCAGCCCAGCAAACCAGCCCTTCCCTCCGTCATCCTGTTTTCACACGCGCGGGCCCCTTCCCGCCCGGCAGGGTGTCCTGCACACACCATGGAAGAGGTGCTTTTCCTCCTGATAACAATTTCTAGCATGATCCCTTTGCTCCCCATTCTCAGGGCATCGCCCTGTGGGTGGGCTGGGAGACGTCCCCATGTCTTGGGGCTCCCACCCCACCGCAGAGCTCCCCCTCCTCGGGGGGTCACCTGCGGGCAGCTCTGCCTGCACCCACACCCCCACCTTGGCTGCTCTCCCCTAAACCCGGTATTTTTGGTGGCAGGGGGTCAAGCTCTGGACTGTGGGAGTAATTAATTGCCCGTCCTCACCCCACCGTTACGCAGGCTAACGAAACCTCACGCGAAACAGCGATGTGGCAGCCGGAAACCCAAAATACTTCTACGTGGCACCGTCCTGCAAAGGGGCTGAGCCCCAGCCCCAGGCGGGGTGGGGGAGAGGGAGGAGGGGAACACAAATAACCCAGATTACGATGAATGTATTGACAGGGCCGAGTTAGCAGTTTTACTGCAGATGTACTAGATTATGGGGAGGATTGAATAATTTATCCAGCAATTTTCACATAAGCAATATTATTAAAAATGAAGACATGAAAAAAGAGGTTAGTTATAGTGGAGAATATATAGAGGCCATGAATAAATGCATTAGGCAGTAAGAATAGTGAATGTTTTAGTAGGTTTAGACTAGATTAAAAAAACCTGTATTTGATTTCAACTCGGTCCTAAAACATCTGCTGAGGAAAAAAAGCACAGCCTACAGGATAGCTGCCTGCATGGAAGGCAGAGGCAGCACTCGGAGCGGGCTGCTCCTCGTCACCGTGCTCAGTGTGCCGGATCACGTTCCAGGGCTCCACGTCCCAGGGCTCCACGTGCGGAGCAGGAATGAGATCCGCGTGCGCGTGCAAGCCCTGCGCACACACGGCCCGTATGCCGGCTTTCCCACGATCCGGTCCTGGTGGCCATCAGCCTCAAGGCCGGACCATTACTGGGACCAGGCCCAGGACCAGGCCCAGGCCCAGGCAGCCCTACCCACCTTCCATGTTTCGGTTGGCCAATGCCTCTTGGATTCAAACTTTGGGAATCCCGGGAGCTGCCGTTACGCACAAGGGGATGTGCTCATCACAACATCTCCGCTTCGCGAGCAGACGGATCCTGTTAGTCCATACAGACAAACCCTGTCTCTCCATCAGACAACGCCAGTCTCTCCGTCAGAAAACCCCGGTCTCTCCGTCAGAAAACCCCGGTCTCTCCGTCAGACAACCCCGGTCTCTCTGACAGACAACCCCAATCTCTCCATCAGACAACCCCGGTTTCTCCATCAGAAAACCCCGGTCTCCCCATCAGACAACCCCGGTCTCTCCATCAGAAAACCCATCTCTCTGTCAGACAACCCGTGTCTCTCCGTCAGACAACCCCGGCCTCTCCGTCAGACAACCCCGGTCTCTCCGTCAGACAACCCCGGCCTCTCCGTCAGAAAACCCCGGTCTCTCCATCAGAAAACCCATCTCTCTGTCAGACAACCCCGGTCTCTCCATCCAGGCGCTCCTGGGAGGGAGCCAAGGGCAGCGTGACCCACGCGTGGGTCCCGGCCACCAGCGGGGACGGTGGCGGTGGCCGAGACCCATCGGCACGCTGGGGACCGGGAGGCACTCAGCCCTCCGCTGCCAGCCCCGGGGCGGCGGGGAGGAGCTCTGGCCCAGCGCAGAGGTTATCGAAACGGCAGGAGCGGGCGGCAGCGCAGGCACAGGCGTGTGTGTTTGTGTTTCCCATTGAGTTCCTTCTTATCTCTTGTCCTTCTGGTTATCTTTCCTCCCCCTCTCGCGCTTTGGCAGGGAAGCCGAATACTGATGAGGCGTAAGCTGGTAGAGTCCCAAGCATTTCCAGGCGGTCGGTTTGGGAACGAGACGTTAGTTTGACTAATTAGCCTGGAGGATTTTTGCCCCCCGGGCGCGCAGGTCGGGGTATTACAATAACGGCCCCTCCGCAGCCGGCAGCTTTTGTGCCGCGGGCGCAGGCAGATGCAGGCTGCAGCGGTCCGGGTTCGGTAGCCCACGGCTGGGGCGGTGGGTCCAGGGCCAGGAGGAGTCCCACGGGCTGGGGCGCCTGGCTCCTCTGGAAACTTTAAATACGGATGACGGCATGGCTTAGGAAGCCCCTTTAGGTAGGTGCCTGAAGCACATAGAGAGAGAAAAACAACTCTGGGATCTTTATGATCCAAATTTTAGGATTATTTAAGAAAAAAGTACATATATATACATGGGGATGGGCGGCAAGGCTGATGCCCAGGAAACCCCGAGTGAACAAACAGCACCGACGGCATCTGCACTGTGCGTGCAGAGCTGCCGTGCCTCATCCCGAGACGCTCCTACAAAATCCTGGGAATTGGGCATTCCCAGCAGCCCTGTTTGCCGCACACGTGGCTCCGCTGGCCCTTGGGGGGTTCTGCCACCGAAACGACTTCCCACGGCTGGAGCCGGGCACTGGCCAACCTGGGGCTCGGCGCTGCCAGCGTCCGAGGTTGCTGGGCATCGGCCCATGGGATTTTGGAGTTGCCTACGGAGGGAGGTTCGGCCTAAATACAGCGGGAATAAATTTAAAACATACGTGTGTGTATTTTCATATATATATACACACCAAAGCTCCACTCTCTCCCTATTTTTTCCTTCTTTATAGAGGAACCAACCTTGAAGCTCCTTCAGACACTCAGTTGCTCACGAACAGAATGGCCATGGAAAAGCTGGCAATACTGACCTGATGTAGGAAGCTCGCTCTGCCTGGGGCTCCGGCCTGCTGTGGTTGGTTTTTTAAACACAGTTTATGCTCTGTACCCTTATGCCCCTAAAATAAAGGCATTTGAAAACTCATCAAGGCCAGCATCTTTCAAAACAGCCTGCACCCCCTCAGGCTGTGTTCCAGGGTGCTGAACCTGACGTGCAGGGCGGAGGGAAGCAATGGGTTTTGTGTGATGAGCTGCCCAGCCTCAGCCCTGCCTCCAGCCCTGCCGTGCCCGGCGGGCTCTGCCCGGCTCTCTGCCAGGGCAACGGAGACGGTGTGTCACCCAGAGCCCAGTGCGGGGGCTGGTGCTGAGCTCCGTGGGGCACGCTCTTTCCCTCGTGGCAATGGAGCAACTCCCACCTAGAGAGCGGATTCCCTCCTTCCACCCAGGCGCTCGCAGCAGGCCAGGAAAAGGGCAGAAGCTGCTCCCGGTGCCCAGCAGCTCTGCAAGCACAGTGCTGGGGGGAGCTGTGATTTTATTGCCTTTTGGCAGGGAGAGCGACCGGCCCGTGAGAGCATCCCCCGTGAAACGCTGCGGCAGAGGAGCTGTGCTGCCGCGCTGCCTCCCGGGCAGCCTTGGGCTCCACACAGAAAGATGCCAGCGGGCCACCCTTCTGACCAGGGAAATGCCATTTTTAACATTACGGGGTTTGTGCGGTTCATGCCCCGTTCACAGACGTCGTGTCACCGTGATTACCTTATTCTTAATTTTAAGCGTAAGCGTTCGGCCGAGCCGGGGGAGCACACTGTGCGGTTTTGGAACACGCTGTGAGCACGAAAGACCAAAGCCTGCTTCCCACTGAGGCTGAGGGTCTGCCAACAACTCCAGCCTTGGAGGGACCCCAGGTTCCTCCCCGTGGGTGCCAAGTGCTATACAGAGGTCCTGTCCCACCTCAACGCCATTCCATCCCATCCCATCCCATCCTATTCCATCCCATCCCATTCCATCCCGTCCCATCCCATCCCACTGCAGGTTCCAGTGCCCCACTCCCACAGGGAAGAGGACACCCAGGTTTCCCTTGCAAGCGCTGGTGCATCACCCC
Source organism: Rhynochetos jubatus (assembly GCA_027574665.1). Lineage (NCBI taxonomy): Eukaryota > Metazoa > Chordata > Aves > Eurypygiformes > Rhynochetidae > Rhynochetos > Rhynochetos jubatus. The sequence goes on along the minus strand of CM050654.1, from coordinate 42,778,355 downwards.
AAGACGGGGCTGAGCCTTCCCCTTTCAGTTACAGGCAAGGGGGGGGGCTTATTTTTTAAATATTGAAATTGAGGATGGGGGCAGCAGGCTGGCGAGTGGTTACCGGTGACAGAAGCGTAGGCAGCAGCAGCGTGTGCCCCTCACCGTTCCCAAAACGTATGCTAACTGGAGGTAAAGACCATCTACCCTTGACGAGCCTCGTGAAGTCTGGCTTACAGACAGGGAAAAGTGCGCTACGAGTGTGTGAGCGTCACCACGGACATCGGGAACGTCTGCACAGAGGGCGCTGGGGTGGGTTTGGCTAACGCTCCCGGGTGCGGGGCCACGCCGAGGGTCTGGCAGCACCCAAGGGTGCGTGGTGGCCCCAACAGCAGGATGGGCTCCCGTGCCCGCCACCAGCCTCCAAAATCCCAACAATCCCTGCTTTATGGAGCTGCGTTGGCTGAAAGGAGCCAGGTCAGCTGAGAAGCGCTCCAAATCGCTGGTACCGTACCGCCGGGGTGGTACCGCTTTGCATCGGGCCCCGCGCCGCTGCTCCGGTGCCGCAGACAGGACGACTTTTTGGTCTAATGGTGCTCTTGTTCGGTGCTGCTTCTTCACATCTGGTCGCCAAAGAGTCACTCTGTCACCCTGCAGCCTGCTAATGAGATCCCCCATTTAATTAATACCATAAGAATTTTAATTCTGACTGAATCAATTTAACGTGATGTGATTTTGTCAGCTCTATTCCCCAAGTAAAAAGTGAGCCTGATGCTTATTACATACATCATTTCACGGGCTCTGCATTCCCTGCTGACTTAAACAAATTCTAATTAAGACTAATTAAAGCATCATTTATGAAAGCGCTTGTGATAGCTATGCAAACATTCTGGGTGGGTATGCTTTGCATAATAATTATCCTAGTTAATATTAAGGCTCGGTCCTTGGCAATTAGGTCTTTGAAACAGAGAGTTATTCTGAATTTAGCCCTTTTCACTGTTAGCAATTAATAACAAAAAAATAACGTGCTGAATTTATGGAGTGACTTCATTAACCAGGAAAATTTAGCAGTGACAGTGGTGTCGGCGTTTTTCAGCTGAAGCACCGTTTTTAAGCCGGGTTATTCCAAGGGAAGAACGGGGTTTGAGTGGCCGGGCCCGAGACCACGCGGGGAGGAGACGACGGGGTGTTACACTTCGCTCGGGCAATGCCCGTCCCACCTACACCTCCTCGCCCCCCAGCCTGCCTGCAGAGCAGGGCCGGCGGCTTTAAAATATTTGTAAGCCGGGTGAGAATCCGTTTGATTTGGTTCAGCCGGTTTTTCTGAGCCACGTTTGGGATAATTTCAAATTCCCACATCAGGTGATGAGAACTGGGAAGGATAAGAACTGGGAAGGAAGGATGAGAACTGGAAGGGTAGGGTGAGAACTGGGAAGGAAGGATGAGAACTGGGAAGGAAGGATGAGAACTGGGAGGGAAGGATGAGAACTGGAAGGGTAGGATGAGAACTGGGAAGGATGAGAAGTGGGAGGGAAGGATGAGAACTGGGAAGGAAGGATGAGAACTGGGAAGGATGAGAAGTGGGAGGGAAGGATGAGAACTGGGAAGGAAGGATGAGAACTTGGCTGCTGTTGACCAAAGGGCGTTGCCGTGGCTGCTGCTCTGTGTCACGAGCCCAAACGCCTTCCCGGACCCGTAAAGCCATCTAAGCCGTGTTCCCCGGGCGTGAGATGTTCAAAATAAGTTCCTTTCCACTTCTTGCAACGTACAGGGCAGAGAGTGGGCTGGGGGGTGTCTAAGGGCTCTGCGCCCCAAACGCTTCCCACGGGAAAGGAGCCGAGAACTCGGCTTGGAGCCCCATGGTCAGGTGCGGAGCACGGCCCAAACACCTTGCGGAGACGCTGCAGGGCCCGAGATGACACCAACAAAAGAGAGGATTGAAAAACCCCATCATGCCCTTCATGTAGTGTGTCTGACACCAGCAAAACACCAGCCCGTGGATTCGAGGAGCGAGTTCTCACTTCCTACCGCGAGACTGCGTGGAAAGGCTTTTGGAGGCAGGCTGGGGTTAGGAGCCAGCTTTCCCTGGCCGGTTGATACGCTCGAACCTGCAGCCCCTTTTTGCTGACCGATGGCGCAGTTACGCCTGGCCTATAGCTTTAGCAAAATTAAGGTGACATTTAGTACCTCCAGCTGATTCCTAAGGCAAAGGGTTTATGCTCCTCGAGGTCAGCCATCGTTCAGACGTGGCACCTTCCCAGGAAAACCCGGTGCAGTGGCTGCGGGTACCAATCTCGCTCTTCGACCCTGGTTGCTTTAGACATTATTTCTCTGATTATTATAGAGGAAAGCACACAGAATTCACTTTCCTCAGCTGAGCCATCGCTCTCCAGAGACAGAAGGGCTCGGTCTGCGCAGGCTCTGCCCGGATAACCGGGAGGCTGGAGAGCTGCCGGCTTCCACCCCCAGCGGCACAGTGGGAACGGGGAGATACCAGTGATTTAACACTGGGAGAGGAGAAAACCTGCTGCGCTGACGGCTGTCCCTGCCCTGGAAATGGGCTGACAGCACAAGGGTTAACGGGTTTAAACTGAAAGAGGGAGATTGAGATTGGACATCAGGAAGGAATTCTTCCCGCAGAGGGTGGGGGGCACT
>CM050654.1:42755721-42773221 GCA_027574665.1 Rhynochetos jubatus | reverse complement strand
AAAGGGGTACAGACCACAAAACAGGCAGTGGGGCAGGGACTGCAGGACTGTCCACACTGATTTCAGAGCTGTAACGTCAAAACCAGGTAGTTAATGGCATCACAGCTCCCATTTAATGGACCTCTTGCTGGGCGAACAAAGGCCGTCGCTCTCCAGCCGCGAGTCCCCTCGTGTGCCGTTATGCCAGCATCTAACTATCCCCCAAGGAAAGAAGCCCTTAATGAAGGGAAAGTATTGACCTCGATTTAACTTTGGAAAAGCAGAAAGTCTCGGCTGTGGGGGCTGCTGAGGCACTGGGGGGGGGGAGGGGGGGCAGCCGGTGCAGTGGGGATGGAGGGCAGCAGAGCCCCAGGAGCTGGGATGGGCACATGGTCCCATGTGGGGGCATGAGACCAGGGATCACGGGCAGAGCCAAGGCAGGGCTACGGCTTCGGATGAAATGGCAAGGCGGGGGGCAGCTCCAGGGATCTGGCTGCTGCTGGGAAGCAATGCTACCTGGAATGGGGAGACACGCATGGCTGGCTTTGGATCTGCTATAGCTGTTGTCATGCGTGGTATCCGTGGGACAGGGCTGGGAATGGCTTCAAAATCATAGAATCATGGAATGGGTTGGGTTGGAGGGACATTAAAGCCCCCCAGTGCCACCCCCTGCCATGGGCAGGGACACCTTCCATAGCCCAGGGTGCTCCCAGCCTCATCCAGCCTGGCCTTGGACACTGCCAGGGATGGGGCACCCACAGCTTCTCTGGGCAACCTGTCCCAGTGCCCCCCACCCTCTGCAGGAAGAATTCCTTCCTGATGGCCCATCTCAATCTCCCTCTTTCCATTTAAACCCGTCACCCCTTGTCCTGTCACTCCCTGCCCTTGGGAAAAGCCGCCCCCAGCTTTCTTGTAGCCCCCCAGGCACTGGAAGGGGCTCTGAGGTCTCCCCATCGGCAGCTCACACCGCACCGTTAGGGCTTCTTACGCTCTGACAGCCAGACGCACGTACATATGCGTATATTTATAAAAGTATGGAATCGTTTAGGTCGGAAAAGGCCTTTAAGGTCATCAAGCCCAACTGTTAACCAGCACTGCCAAGCCCACCACTAACCATGTCCCTATACCATGGAATGGTTTGGGTTGGAAGGGACATCAATGCCCATCCAGTGCCAACGCCCCTGCCGTGGGCCGGGACATCTCCCACTCCCGCATTTATATATACGTATGTAGAGGCAAAGTCCCGTGCGTGTGTGCATGTGTAAAAACATACATTCTATATATAAAAAAATATGAATTAATGAATAATTAGCAAATAGGTAACTCACCATCTGTAAGCACTTTGTAATCCAGGCTGTTCCCTGCGTGAAGTGTTTGGATCCACAGCCTGTAATCTCACCTCTCCTGCCAAAACATCAGCCTGAATAATGTCTATTTACCTTTAAGTCTTGCTGAGAGAGCGAATTCCCAACTCGTAGGACGCCCTCCCTAGCCCCTCGCTGCGTGACGCGTGGGTCCGGGCAGACACGTGGCTGCACGCCGAGCGCAGGCTGCGGGAGAGCGAATCCATCAGCGGGATGCAGCGTGGTACCCTGGACGGGCGAGCTGGGCCCGGGGCGAGCCGGGCCGAGGGCGAGCCGGGCAGGGTGCGCAGCCAACGGCAGACCCCCCGCCGACGGCACGCGGGCAAAAGCAATATTGGTCGGTGGTCGCCGTTATTAAACATACAATATCCCCGCGTGGAGTGATAGGAGAGATGATATAAAATTTCATATACCTACCGTGGAGTATAAACAGGGTAAATCCCTATACATTTTAAACCTTCAGCAGTCTAAAGGTTAAAGCCTGTCAGCTGGATTTCACAGATTCCAGGAAGGAATGGAGAAGTCATGCCAACTCCTCATTGTATACCAGTGATCAAACATCTCCTCATTACACTTCAATATTGTTGCCTCTAAAGGTCACCATTGCTGAACATAATCACACAAAATCAAAAACTGCAAACTTTATATATCATAGAGGTAGTAAATAGCTCCGAGGTTTATTTTCTGGTGCCTGAACAACATCCCGAGCCCATTTATAAACTCCTGGGTGCTGTGGCATGAACCGAGCACATTTGCGGTGACTAACAAAAGCTTCAATTAAATCAATTTCCTGTAAAAAATATTCAAAATAATTTATTAGGTCAGTACCGACCAGCCTAATCAAGCAATTGTTCCTTGGGAACTTTAATTTGCATAATTAAAAAAGAAGAATTTTGATTATTTTAAAAAAGCAGCAGATTTTGAAGAAAATTATTTCTCGGTCAGGTTCCTTGAAGCGCCGCATCCTCGACGCCAAGAGGCCGCCAGAATTTGTTGAGAGGTTCCTAGGACGGGCTGTAAACCCTGCACCGCTCCATGCTTTCCCTGTTCCCTGGCTCTACGCGGCGTTCGTTCAGCCCGTCTGCCGAAGGAGCCTCACCCCAGCGTGCAGGCAGGCCGGAGCGCAGCGCCCGCCCCGGGAAACCCTGCCCGCCGCGTTCACCCACGTGAAAGACCAAAGATTTACACCTGGGATGGACACTTTTCCAACCTCAGCTCAGGTAAGGTAGGAAAATCAGGACTGGAAAGGGAGACTGACAGGTACAATAAGCGAATTTGCAGGAGGGTGGATTCACGGATGAAAAGGAAATTTCCAGCAGCCAAAATTATTTGCCAGCCAGTTCTGAAATTCAGCCCAAGGCGAATGTGAGAAAAAAGAAATGATAAAACAAGGATTTTGGCTATTGGATGGATGTGCTTTTCCAAGGGCCCTTCAGCCAACCCAAACCAGAGCTTTTTGACCCTGAGGAAAAAAAAAAAAATCCCAGAACTTTCATGCCGGCCCAATCGGGAGTGATTTTATGCCGGTTTTCAGCTCGGCCCCTGAGCGAGGGAACCCACATCCTTGGCCAGAAGGTTGTGTCCTGACCCTGCGATGTGCCCACCCACAAAGACCGGGGACCAGAGCCCCGTAGGGCTCTCCCTGCCGTCTGGAGCAGGAAAGGGGGTGAGGCTGGACCCGCCGCCCCATGGAGCACCCCACGGGGACAGCCCTCTGCTCTCCAACGGGAGCGTGGCTCAGTAACCCGGCGACATTCGGGGCTTTAGCCGGCTTTCACCTCTTTGGGGTAACTGCCAGGTGTAGGTGTGGAAAGCCGATTTCCAGCTGCCCATTTTAATCGTAGCGTAACGCCCGGCTGGCTCGTGCCTACACCTGGGGGGTTTTCCTTCCGTTCTTCCCGAGGAGGTTGTGCAAGTATGGAGTAGCGTAAGGGCTGAAACCTGACCGCCACCTGCCAGACGTCTTCCTTCGCAGAGACTCCGAGGAGAGGAAAAGCCCCGTTGATGACTATCGCCATCCCGTTTGATCCCAAAACCCGTGCCACCGCGCCGTCCTTCGCGGAGCAGAAACCTGCAATCAGCGCTCAAGGCCCAGCCTTTTGCTTCCGGATGGATTCCAAGCGGCAGCGGCGCATCATCAGCGCGTTAGCGACAGCAAAGAAAGTACCTGGAGCGCGGGATGCGGGGCCGTAGGGGGTTGACTGTTTATAACCCAGCTGAGCTGCTCATCCAAGAGCTTCCCGCACCCAGGTTTGGGTGCTGTTACTCCTCTGCTTCCAATTTATGTGCAAATTGGGTTTGCCTAACACATGCAGTGAAATACACCTCCCCGGAGCCCTCCTTGGGGTGGAACCACTATTTCACTAGGAAGTGTGTGTTGTATTTGTGTAAGAGATGTGAAAAGAGATGCGGGTTTGGGCATTTTTTGATGTTTTTCCTGCAAACCCTGGGCCCAGCCTGGCGTGAGCTCTGCCGTGGAGCTCAGTGCGGCTGAACCTCAGCCTGGGCAGAGCCCAAGGAACTCTCACTGGTGCCATCCATCAGCCTCAAGAGCATCTGCACCCGCCCAGACAACCCACCGTCCCCTTCTGCAGGGCCTCCTCCGGACAGAGGGTCTTCCCGGTTGCTTGGCCCCGGTTCACTGGGTGGTGGGGCACCAGACCGTGGCTAGACTCACGTGCTGCCCAGTGTGACACTGACAGCGAGAGGATTCCCTGGATTTACTCGACCTGCTCCACCGTGCTGGGGTTGCTCCCGACCCCAGTGTCTCCGTGCTGTGATGCCGACGCACCCACGGCATGGCCCCGCTCTGGGCTGTCGCCGTGTGTTGACCATCTCAGCCACGCTCACCACCCTCTTCCCCTCCTGTGTCCCCCAGCCATCAATATTCCAGCAAGCCAGCGGAGCAGCTGTGGACTTCAAACGGACACTGGAAAACACAGCAAAGCAGGGCTGCCTGGGGGGCATCCCAAACCCCGGCCCTGCTCCCCGCCACGCGCTCTGCTGCGCCAGGAAAGAAACCCTTCCCCTCTTCGCTGTTAGCCCAGCCATTCAGCATGGGCTGGGATGCCGCTCGCCTTCCCGTGGAGCCTCCTCCTTTCACATTCCTGCTGCGGCAGGAGTGAAAATCCAGGGGGAAGCCCAGGAGGATCCCTGCTTGGAAAACGCAACCAAAAAGTCACTGGGAAAAGGCAGGACACGCTATAGAAATGCGACGCCTTTGTAGAGCACAATGAGGGCTGCAGAGGTTACACCAGCCGTGGAAACACACCCCTGCAGAGAACGCCTGAGACCAGCCAAACAGGGGGCCAGGAGCCCCCCCGGCCATCCCAGCAGCCAGGTCCACGCAGCCGCCCGCAGCCCCTGGCTGCCCCACGCCGGGACGAAGGGCTCCCGGCCGGGTTGGGATGCTGGGCGCCAGGAGCAGCCGCGCGGGCTGGGCCGTCACCAGGAGCAGGTCCCGGCGTGTGGCCAGGACCTTTGTTTTCCCCGCATTGTCCCCCCGAACCTATTCAGTCGTTCACCAAACGCGCTGTGCGGCGGGTCTGCGGCACGCTGATACGAGAGGCGGTCGGTGCCGGCGCCCGTGCCTGTACGCGTGAGAGGGTTTGTATCCAAAGTTACACACAATACAACAGTTCGGTACATAAAGATGAGGTTTCTTGTTCTCTCTCGGCGAGGGACGGGGACCTCGGGCAGGAGATCTCCTGCCTGCAGCCAGCCAGAGCCGGGAGGGAGCGGGACGTCCCCGCGTGTATCCGAGCAGTATCGGCTGAACGCACGTTGTTCTCTCTATTACACCAAACTGACGAGCGTGAGGCTGGTTGTGTGCCAAAAGCAGCTCTGCCTGGCATCCCTTGGCCGGGCACGGGGGCCCCAGCGGTGCCGTCCCCCTGCCCGGGTCCCGGCTGCAGCCCCTCCTGCTCCCCGTGCCGAGCGGTCACACGCGTTTTCCATGCAAAACACGGTCGCTATTTTAAAATGACCCTTCGGGAACGGCAGGAAAGCCCCCGTGCGAGGGGACGGCGAGGAAAAGCGCTGGAATAAATGGCTTCATTCAAAGCGGGGCTGGAAAGCACCGCACCGATCCGATGGTTTCAAACCGCTTCTCAATAGCGGCGAACAGAGGCGTCCCACCGAGTTCAAACGATGGTCTTGTCTGGGCTGAAACAAGGCCCTTGAACACTGCCCTCATTCAGGACGCTTCAGGCGCGCAGCCTTTGCTGCCTCCCTCCCCCTCTCCCCTGTGGAAACTTCCCCCACATAATTGATCTTTTCAGGAAAGGAGAATAACAGACTCGAGGTCCCATCCTCTCGCAGCGGGAGTCAATGGGAATTTGGCTAATGACTCTCCCGGGAGCAGAGCGAGCCTTCGATTTCCAATAGGGAAGCAGCTCAGTACTCCGGGAGAAGGTTTAATACAGTGCCTGGGCTGACGAAGGGGATGAAACCCGTCCTGGGCACCGCTCCAGCGCCGGTGACCAGCACGTGCTGGGACCCTTCCCCTGCGGAGCTTGCCCCATCCAGGGTAGGAGCGTACCCCATCCCCCAAACCGACGAGCACAGGCAGCGGGATGCTGAGCACCACGGCAACCCGGGCACACTCCGGGCTGTCCAAGCCCTGGGAGAATCCACATTTAGGAACAAATTCCATTTCCTTCTGCTCCATTCTGAAGGGCACTTTACAGCCCACACCCAGCCAGCGTTCTCTGCAGCAAAGTCAGTCTCACCAGGAGCCGGGCAGGCTTCCCCGCAGCCGCGTGCTCTCCCGTCGGCGGCGGACGCTGCCCACGGCACGGACACACCGGCACTGCCAGCTCTGGACCCCCGCGCCGCACCTCCTCCTCTGCGGGAGATGCCCCCTTCACCCGATGACCCCCGTCATGGCACGAACTCTCCCCCGGGTTGGAAAAACAGGTGATTTCCCTAACGTTTCGGGGAGCTGACTTGGAGAGTAAAGCGCCACCTGACCTGCGCCAAGAGATGCCGACACGGATTCCACATTTGTGCAGGAAAACAGTTCTTTGGGCACCACTCAGCCACTCCAGAGCCGGTGCCGCACAGAGAGGTGCTTTGCACAACCGGGTTTTGCTGCTCTTTACCATGACAAAGGGATCGGGTTCACGTGAATAAATCTGTAACTAGACCACACACGATTATTAGGCTTAATACCAATTGTCCCTCATTAATGTTTCAGAGGAGCGATTAGCATTTTGAGGCAAACAAGGTGTACTTAGTTAGCGGGACACGACCCGGCTGTCAGTAAATTATATCTATGATTAATGATCTTCCGAGGCAGAGAGCTTAGTCCGGGCAACGGAGGACAGACGGGGAGGGAGGGGAGGTGGCAGCCGGTGGTGGGACAGCCACGGGGGCACATCCCGGCTGGACCCGCGGCTGCCGGATGGGTCGGGGCAGAAACGCGACCTAGAGAGCTGCAAGTTAAACGGGGGGGGGTTCCCAAGGGCAGGGGGTGACAGGACAAGGTGCAATGGGTTTAAACGAAAAGAGGGAGATTGAGCTGGGCCATCAGGAAGGAATTCTTCCCGCAGAGGGTGGGGAGCACTGGGACAGGCTCCCAGAGAAGCTGTGGGTGCCCCATCCCTGGGAGTGCCCAAGGCCAGGCTGGATGAGGCTGGGAGCACCCTGGGCTATGGAAGGTGTCCCTGCCCATGGCAGGGGGGTTGGAACTAGATGATCTTTAAGGTCCCTTCCAACCCAACCCATTCTATGATTTCAGCCCTGACTGTGTTTCTGCTGGTGTTCCTGGCTCCCAGCCGCAGTCAGGCACCGCTCTGCCCTGCCTTGCCCTTCCTTTGCTTTGGGAGCGTTGCAGTTCCCAGCCTCACCCCCCCAAACATGCTTCCACGCGCTCGGGGTCTCGCTGCCATTGAAGTGAGGGGAAAATTCACCATCGGCTTCGCTGGATCAAAACCTTCATGACTAATTCATAACTAATTGCATCATTAACGTCACCAGTGACACGTCCCGGATGGCAGCAGCGGTTGGAGGGGCTGGGGGGACTGTGCAGCAACCCCCTCTCCCGCCCCACGGCCACGGGGGTGTGCACTGGACACCGCTGGCATCACCCAGGTTGGTTTAGACCTGACCTCCGGGTGGGTTTCGCTTCCCTTCAGAGGACACCTTTGCCACCAAAACAGTATCCCAGCGCGATGCTCTGCTCACGGACGCACCCCAAACCGGCACCTTTGCCACCAAAACAGTATCCCAGCGCGATGCTCTGCTCATGGACGCACCCCAAACCGGCACCTTTGCCACCAAAACAGTATCCCAGCACGATGCTCTGCTCACGGACGCACCCCAAACCGGCGAGCAAACCCCCAGTGCTTCCAGGCGGAGTTTTGATTCCATGCTGCCCCAACATCTGGAGGAGCCACGTGCCGGGTGGGGGTGTTTCCTCCTCCCCCCAGACCCAGGCTCGCAGGGGAGGAAGCGAGAGAGGCGAGACAGGAAAAGTCAGAAGCGAACTTCACGTGGCTCAAACCAACATCCCGGCCGAAGACGACACGAGCGGCTGTTACACAAAGCCCCGGGAAGCGGCGCAGCCCTGGCTCCTTCCCCGCAGAGGAACCAGGTCTTTGGGGGATTTTCCTATAGAGACGTGACTCGGGGGGCACGGGGCCTCGTTTGGAATGGTTCAATAAGGCCCTCCCTGGCAGGCACCCAGGAAAGCGAAGGGCAGGAGGGTGCAAGGGGCTGCACCGTCACCAGGTTGGCATCAAACGCGTCAACACCGGTACTGCGCACCGGTGCAGTTTGGCTCCGTATCCCCACACAAGGCCAAAACACGGCGTAAGCCCGGCTGCTGGGGTGAAGCACCCACAGGATGGGCTCCAGCTCCGTCCCAGACCCCCACTCATGGCAGCCGCACCGAGCCCATAGGGTCACAGTTCTCTGTCCCAGACCCCAGCCCTCCCTGGGGAATCCCGGTGGAAGCGGGAGATGCTCCCCGCTGGGAGAACCTCTGTGCCCTGCAACAGCTCTGTCAGGGACGGTGCCACCAGCAGCTGTCCGGCACAGGGGGAGGGACGCCGACTGACAAAATCTGCCCCCTCCACGTCCAGCTCTGAACCGCTCCCTAGTTTTGCCTCCAAGCAGCCAAAGTGTTTTCTCACCGACCGTTACGTTTCCAGCACCACCTCGTAGCGGTGCACATGCCAAAACCCGGATAAACGTCACTGGCCATCCCGGCGGGACACATCCAAGGAACACTGGGCAGTGGTAAGGCACGAGTCGTCTCCTCCAGAGGGGGAACAGCCCATAATAAGCCACAAGAGAGAATAAGATATGAAGGTCACTCACTCACGCACGGAAATAAATTACGCTGTACCACCAGCTAAGTTTCTTCAGCCAGTCATAAAGCAGGATGCTGCCATTTACTCGCGGGTGACGGTTGTAAAACACTCGCGCTCCAACAAACCACAGGGTGTCACGGCACCCCAACCCCGAGCCGAGGGGGGGGGACTGTGTGGAAACCCCGGCCCATGCGCTCCTGTCCTGCCTGCGGATGTGGCAGCCCTCATGTCCCTCCACTTCGCTTCCGTACGCCACGCGCTGAGGATTGATGATGCTCCGGGGGCTGGAGCCCCTCTGCCATGGGGACAGACTGGGGGAGTTGGGGGGTTCAGCCTGGAGCAGGGAAGGCTCCGGGGAGACCTCAGAGCCCCTTCCAGTGCCTGAAGGGGGTTACAAGGAAGCTGGGGGGGGCTTTTCCCAAGGGCAGGGGGTGACAGGACAAGGGGTAACGGGTTTAAACTGAAAGAGGGAGATGGAGATGGGCCATGGGGAAGGAATTCTTCCTGCAGAGGGTGGGGGGCACTGGGACAGGTTCCCAGAGAAGCTGTGGGTGCCCCATCCCTGGGAGTGTCCAAGGCCAGGCTGGATGAGGCTGGGAGCACCCTGGGCTATGGAAGGTGTCCCTGCCCGTGGCAGGGGGGGGGGACTGGGGGGGCTCTAATGTCCCTCACAACCCAATCCATTCTGTGATTCTGCCCACAGTGACTGGTTTCTTGTACACAAGTCGCTGATTTACAAGGCGCAATTCTGAGGTGGGTGAGACTGTGTCACTTTTTTGACACCATCACCACCTCTTGCTCCAGACAGGGATGACGCTGCCACGGCAAAACACTTGGCAACTGCACTGCCAGGGCAAAACTCATGGTGACCGCGCTGCCAGGCTCCACATCCCATGCAAAACTCAGATCTAACCTCTAGTGTCAAACGACCTCCAAAGCCTGCAGCCCAGCCAGCACGACTGCCTGCACCTGAAATAAGGCGTAAATTCTTCAATGACATCCTTCTCCCGGTGAGTACAGAGAAATCTCACATCCATAAGATTCTTTCTTCCATAATAAAGTTCAGCTGCTGGCTTTTCTTTTAGAAACACCCATATTTCTGCTAAAAAATAACAAATACTGATTATTTTGTGAGGCAACGGGTTGACAGGAGAGATCCACAAAGCAAGACCTCCTGGAGCACACGTACGGGTAACGTACAGAAGGAAGCAGACCTAGACCATGTATTCTTCAATAGAGGGTGACGCAAAGCAAACCCAACAAGTGTTAAAATAACAGGGCAGAGACTGCAGCAAGGTTACGTTGCTGAGAGGGTGGAAGCCGTCTCCGGGCTATAATAGGTTTTAAATTGGAGGCCTCTACTTAAAACCCACAGGAAACAAGAAGGGTCAAAAAGGCAAAACCAGCACAACTGTTACATGACTTTAAAAGACAATCGAATTTCTCCTTCAGAAATTGCAGCGGTTTTTTGGAAGACGCCTCTGACAAAAGATGTCATAATTCAGGTCCATTGCAGAACGAGAGAGCGGCCAAGAACACGGAGTTTTATTCAGCCGAAGCGTTTCCATGTGCGTGCCGTGGAGCCGCAGCATTTCACCCAACCGACTCCGTCTAAGTGGGAGGGGAGTGAGCTGGGAAATACAAACTGCAATAGGAGGGACCTGCTCAGGGCTGGGGCGGGGTGCTCTTACCTGGGGAATGCACAGAGCACGCTGGGGTGGGCGGCAGAGGAGCCCTGAGCTCTCTGCACCCATCCCACCCCAGCATGGGAAGGGTGGGCGCCCGCGGGCAGGACTAGCTGAAGTCCTGCACCAGGCCCAGGCTCCAACGCTGCAAATTCTTCTGTTTTCTCCCGCTGCAGGAGCTGGAGGGAAACTGAGGACAGGCAGGCGCAGGCAGCCCTCTGGCCGGGCGGTGGGAGCTGGCCACGGCGCAGCGGTACGTGCACAAGGGCTGGATGGGGATGCCGTGTTTGGGCAGCACCTTTCCAGCCGTGACTTCTTACCACCCCTGTCTAGCAACTCACCCAACCAACCCAACCCAACGCAACCCAACCCAACCCCAAGCCCTCCCTACCACTCCTCCACTCAACACCCCATCACGACATGGGCTGGATTTCAGCTTATTTTTCTAAAAGCTGGAGAAGCCTATGAAACACATGGGATGGTACAAATTAAAGTTACCTCTCCTACACACAGTTTAGAAGTTTTCTCTTTTTCCGCCACCTTTAACGTTTAGTTTCTTGCCCAAAATGTCTAATTCTACAGGTCTGGGTTTTTTTAAAGAAGCTACTCTCTAAATCTTCCCTTGTGTTAGGGCAATATGGTCTGACACGACACCCTGCCTTTCACCAGGGCACGTTCAAGCCTAGTGTGGAGCTAATTCCTGGTTCCACTATTCCCTCTTCCCAGCGGCACGGGCCGGATTCTCGAGAGAGGTCAAGTTTTCCCCAATCTCTCCCAGCAACAAAGGTGTGTCAGCCAAGACAGCAAGGTTCAGCTCTACGGTGCCAAAGTACTTATCCAGCCCCTGTAACAGGATAAAACCTCAGCAATGCAGATTTTCGGTAGACTGAGGAATCTTCTTTTACACTTGAAATCCTATTTTGTGTTTTCATTTTTTCAGTAACTTATTAATTTGTGAGCGTAGCTGGACCGTGCTCCATGTCACGTGTCCCGACTGCATCCCATAAATATTTAACGCTCCTGGAAAACAATCATTTTCTAACTCAAAACACAGCGTTACAGGAATTAAACAATTGCTAAGTGACCACCGCGCTTTTTCACGAATCCCATCTACTTTATTAAACCGAGACAAGCCGAGATAGCCAATTACAAGGCACTAAAACCTACCGCCAACTGACTGGGAAAGGCTATTATATTTTCAGCTTCCGTGTAGTTCAATGAAAATTAGAGTTAAATGTGTATTTTGAATGCAATCGGTTATTACTATGAAGTTAATCATACCATTACTTTTTATCGTGGGCCAGTGTATAGAAGTTTAAAGGGACCCTGACGGAGAGGAATAAATGAGGCCAGCCCTCGCTGCTGCCCCTGACAGCGGGGTACCGCACCGGGCTCAAGGCACCCTCCCGAAGTCTCCTCGAATTGTGTCACTTGTGGAATTTGCACTTGACTTTTGCAAACATTAAATGTTCTTGTCACTGAGAACTAATTAAGAAATCTGGGCCCGCTATTGCTGAGCTAATTTCGTTCAGGTTGACTGCATGTTCAAATCTGACTCTAGATGCTCATCTAATGTGTACTGCAACCAACTATTTCGGTTGGATTAAGGTAATTACCTAGCTCAACACTTTTCTGATACATTTTACAATAATGGAATCCGAAGCTTTTATATGCTTCTCCGTCTTCACTCCGGAGGGAGTGGGAGGGTGAAGCCTGAGGACGGAAAAGCCAAAGCCTACAGAAGCTCAGCTGGGGCTGCCCCGCTGCGGAGGCGGCAATCCAAGGGCCTTAAAACACTTTATATTCCCAGAGTGATGCAACCTCCTTCGGATCTGGGGAACCAGAGACCCTGCGGGCGAGCAGAGTGGGTCGGGGGCTTCACGGATCCACTGCGCCCTTCCCTTTCCACCCCGAAACGCTGTGGAGGGGGCAGGCAGGGACAAGCAGTCCTGGTCCAGGTGGCTGGTCCCAGGCTGCTGCCCAAAGCACCAGGCTCAGTTCACAGGCCAGGAGCTGCTGGGAAAGGTGGCCAGCACACTGCATCCACGCGAGACGAGCTGGAAAAGCATCCTTGCTCTGGGCACTTGAGGATGCTGTGAGCACAAAGAGAAGGCTCCGTAACCCTGATGCACGATAAGTGGGGCGCAAGGGGAGGCCCCAGCCCCGTGGGTACCTTCCACATGAGCACGGCTCACATCCTTTGCACACAGCATCCTCCGGCTGTTTACCACAATCGCATCTCCCAGACCTCAATCCTACGCCTGCTCACCGTGTTAGTCCCGGTGGTGAGATACAGGGACACTCCATATGGAACTGGGCAGGGAGACAGGGTTTTCCACTGCACCAAAACACAGGCAGTTAGCAGGAACTACTGGAAAAACTGTCGTGACTAAACCGAACCACCACCCATTTCAGAGGGCAGCAGCGGACAGACGCGTGGGACACTGGGGTGTCCTCAACATGAGACCCTGCCCGAAGGACAAGGTCATCACAGCTTTGCCCGGCCTTGGCCACGGAGGCTGGCCAAAGGGGCAGGAGGAAGGGATGCGAAGACCTCGCACGCCGTCAGCTCTGGTGTTCTCACCTACCGCCACAGCCCAAAGGGGGGGCACCACACCTCCAGATTCGGTCTCATGCAAAAAGCGTGAGTTCATTGATTAATAAGAAATCCTCCCCCCGAAAGAGCTGGCCTGGACGTTCTGATGCGCAACTGAACACGGCATCGATGGCGTTGCATAAACCGGGGGAAGAAGATACGGAAAAGGCCTCCTGCGCACGCGGAGGTCAGCTGGGGACCGCGGCAGGACACGAGAGGTCCCTGCCGTCCCTCACCCTGGCCAGTCACATCCCTTCATGAACAGTGAGAGATGGTGGCAACCCAGAACCTCAACGTCCCGCCGTGTTCTCGGCGCCCTAGAAAGGCTTTCAGCTATTTCTCACAGCTCAAGCCCCCAAGAGAGACCATCCCATGGCGTTGGCAGACGGCATGCATTAGGCAGCCACCTCGAGAGCCCCCCAACCCTCGCCTGCTCTGGCCCTGCCCCCAGCAGCTGACCCCGTGTCAGACCCAGGTCGGTACAACCTTCCCAGGGTGACAGAAGACCCAAGGAAACCCACATCACTACAGCTTCATCACTGATCCTTGTTTCCCTGGGCAGGCAGGGAGCTGGGAAAGAGTGAGACGGGGAACGGCCGGTGAAAGCCGCTACAGGAAGGGAAGCCACCAGAAGCCAGAACCCGAATGCAAATTAAGGCAGGAATGGTGAAACGCGACAGCTCTGCCCTGGGAAGCGAAGACCTTCGGCCTGGTGAGGGGAGACGGAAGGGCGGCCACAAGACCCTTCCATGCTCCACAGCCAACACGCTCAATCAGATGAGCCTGGCCTGCGCTCCCTTTCGGACCTCGCCCTCCCCGTTAAGCTGCTAACAAGTGCCATTTACGACGGTTCTTTCTGGGATGTGGTTGCCTCCACCTCGGGAAACTGGACTGAGCTTCTTCCTCACACCACAAAGGGGGCAGTAACTTTCAGCCGCTACCCGCGAACTAGACTTGAGCCAGCCGACTAGAACTGAAAGGCCCTCCCAAGCCCATTACCAGCCCCCTGAAATATCCAGTCGCTAAGCGGACTTAGCACATCAGGCACAGGAGTGCCAATATTTATTAGGTGCTCCCGCTGTTTCCCCCGATCGATTCCAGCCGTGACCCGAGACGGGGTGTGCAGCAAGGCAACGCGCGAGCGGCGGGAGCAACGCCGCCTGCACCGAGGTTTGTTCGAGGGAACGTGGTCCTACAGAGCGCGTTTTCAGCCCACCTACCTCGCTTCCCGGCCGTCAGCTCCGGCGGCACCGCAGCAGGTCCGCGGGAAGGCTGTCCCCAGCGCACTCGGTCCCGGCGTGGGGGGCAGCGCTCACGGGGGGTCTCGGGCAGGAGCCGGCAGCGCTCACGCAGACGCGAGCGTGGGCGTTTCTCCGCCCTGATTAGATGTCCCCCTCAAACCCAATTCTAAAAGGATTTATGACAAAATACAGACCACATACGGAACGGATTCCAAAGGGAATCTAGCCAGCGCAAGAGAACGGGAGCTCTCAGGTGCTGCGGCATGAAAGGATGATCAATACAGAGGGAAAACCAGGCAGGTCGGACCCTGTTGCTTTGTCTTCATGCAGCCACTACCAAGAGGGGGCACATCTTATAAATTCATCATTTTTCTTCCTATTTTGCTTTTCTTTCTGTCATTCCACGATGAGAGAGAGGGTGCAACTACAATTTAGCCTTTTGGTAGAATTTACTTCAGTGATTAAAATAACTGCATGGAATTAGTGCAACTCTAACACTATTTTTTACCTTGAGTGGCAGAAAATCATTGCTCCTGGGATAATTCTTAACCTACCAGAATTAAAGACACGTCCCAAAGTTTGCTGATTTCCCCCTCCATGCTCATTTAATGTAGTCCAATTGTTTAATCTTAAACCAAACCCATTCCAAACAGAGTAATGCGGTTTACAACAAGCCACTGTAGGAGATAATTAGGTTGCAAGTTGCGGAGGCTTTAATACGGTTGAAATTATATAACTATCTTTGCATTCCCTGTATGGCCCTATTAAATGCAGTAGGCATTGATGTCGCTAGCTGTCAGGAAGCAAAATGAAAAATAGTTTTAATAGCTGCTCTTTGACCTGTTTTATATTTTATGTCAATTATAACAGCACACAACCATGCATAATTATGAAGCATAGATGCATTAAAACGTACGCATAATTTGTGTTCTTATGGCAACCATTGCATCAGGATCTGGAAAACAAACTGGTGACTTCCCATTGTTGAGTCGTCTCCATACCAAATACGCACAAGTTTTGTCTGTCTACTTGCTGTGTGTAACGTAAGGAGAATATTCTGAGAGACAAACAAGAACCAGCATCTAAGTGCACATCTGCCATCTGTGCCGAGCTCAGACTGCAGGGAACAGCCCGAGTGCTGAATTCCACCACCACGCACGCCAACGCCGGGCCTAGCAGTTCAAACGATCCGCTTGTTTCACCGTCCAAGTTACGTGCTGGTCCAGGGGAGATCCACAACTGTGCTCCGGCTTCATTTGGGTCTTGAAGGCCAGGCTGGATGCAAGGAAGGAATTCTTCCCGCAGAGGGTGGGGGGCACTGGGACAGGTTCCCAGAGAAGCTGTGGCTGCCCCATCCCTGGGAGTGTCCAAGGCCAGGCCGGATGAGGCTGGGAGCACCCTGGGCTATGGAAGGTGTCCCTGCCCATGGCAGGGGGTGGCACTGGGGGGGCTTTGAGGTCCCTGCACACCCAAACCACCCTGTGGTTCTATGACTGAACAGGGACAACTGCTCAGCCACCCCATCGTTTGAAACACGCTGATAAAGATGAAAACACCATCTTTAGGACATAAACCCACCTTCACACGCTAAAATTGCACAGCCTGAGCTGACAGGTGACTAGCGAATACTCCCTGATCTTGTTCCTGTGCTGGCTTTAGTCAGGAAAGAGAACTTTGCTGCCTGGAGTTAAACCACGACAGTCCCCAACACAGAAAACGCATAAAGCAGAAAACCGAGATGTGTTCACGCTACAGAAAAACATCACCGAGGAGCCTTCCCACGGAGAGGCTCTGAAGAGGAATCCGCACCTTCTGCGGCGCGCTCCAGGATGCCACCAGTAACGGCAACACAAGCGTTTTCACGTCCTTCCAGGCGCTGTTAGTGAAGATGATGAGATCACGGGTTTATTTCTCTGCCTCGAGCGGCACCTGAACCACCCCAGGGAACATGATTCCCACCCGAAGCGTCTCCCTTCGCACCGCAGCCCGCACCGCTGCCGTCGTTCCCTGCCCCCGCCCCAGGACCGTGAGGAGCCTCAGACCGACTACAGGTCTACCGACGCTTCCAACCGCTCCCGTTCCCAGGGCTGGCACGCACCATCCCGGCTCCTGTCGTAAAGGCAAGTTCACGGGGTGTTTTTGAAAAAACACTGAAACCTGCAAAAACCAGAAAATTCATCCTCTGTGAAAGCAAGACGTGTCGTGTCACGTACGGAGCAGGTACGAGGACCAAGCGAGGAGCGCAGAACCCCGCAGAACAGAGACCTCCTCCCTTTTCCAAACACGCTTCCGAGCGAAGCCACCGACTCACCGTGCCCTTTCCAAACCACAGGAGGCTGTAAAAAATCACCTCCCGAGCAATACTCCTTGTCCCGACAGCTTTCCTTCGGGCTCACTCATCTCTCCAAGGGCATTTCTTAGGAATGTATACGTTTCCGAGCCTGGCAGGAGTCCCACTTGGTAGAATTCCAAGCGTAGAACACGACCCGCAATCTGGTTTCCACTTGCCTACGTGTTTTATTCACCAAAAAGCTGGTTAAGGGAACACCTCGGAGAACCCCAGCTTGCAAACCGTCATTGTACGACGTCCCTGGCAGTTGCTCAGCCCCGCGCCCGGAGGCTGCGTAGACGCGGGGTGTTCTCCGGGACACGGAGCTTGAGCTCGATCCCACAGGCTGCCGGAGGACCCAGCACACTCGCCCTCAGCAAACCCATTTTCCCCAGGTTTGTGTGAACCCCCTGGCTCCCTCCAGTCATCTCACGGTTGGACAACGCCATCTTCACCCCTAACGATTCCCAGACACGAGTGAGCTTTCCGCAGAAGGACCCCTCAGGGCTTGGTGGGTTGGTTTGCTTTTGGGTTGGTTTGCTTTGCTTTTAATAAGAAGGAAAAGGAACTGACTTAGGGATTTCCCTTGGACCTGCTCTGCTTTACCCTCAATCTGAAAAGATAAAACCAAACCCGATGTCTCCGGGCAGGCACCGACCCCCACGAACCGCACCAGACCCTTCGCACCGTTGACTCTGTGCATGGACACCGCTGCGGTCCGCGTTGCTCCCACCTCCCCCACCTGGATCCCCGAAGAGAGGCAGCACCCGAAAGGCAGGGACGGCACCGCGCTCATACGAGACCAGGGAGGGTGATGTGGGCAGACGCGCCGCTCCCCCACGGAGCACGGAGAGCTCCGGGCAGGCGGGGGGCCACACCACCGACCCTCTACACCCGGCTTCCTCCGGGCAACCCAAAGGAATTGCTAACCGCTTTTTTTTTGCCTAGATAACTTTTTAGGAGTGGGTACGCTGCCGGGTTTCACGCAGC
>CM050654.1:39250721-39290721 GCA_027574665.1 Rhynochetos jubatus | reverse complement strand
TCAACAGTGGATTTTCTTATAAGCTCCTAAGGAGAGGTTACCCCGTGTGCAGGCAGGGCACGCAGGACAGACTTTTCAAGTGCCAGATCATCCCAGCAGTGTTGCTGTGATAAAAGCAGCTCTTTGCAAATACCTGTAAGCATAGTCAGAGGACTACTGGCAGGCAGAAATAAAGCAAGCTGGGTTACGGCAGGTTAGTGGAAGGGAGCAGGAAGCTGGATGAGTATTTATATGCATCTATGTCTATATGCGTGTGTGTGCGTTGATTAGGTGGCCACAACTTTGTATCTCAGTTCACCAAGAGAAAACGTGAGTGTACAGCGCTGTGTTTAGGTCCTGATTCTCTTCTTTCAGAGATGCTGTAGGCTTCATCTGCAGAAAGTTTTCTCGTTTTTCTTCTCCCCTTCTTCATCGCCTTTTTCAACTCTCCTCAGGTTTGCTGTGAGTGTTTGCTGAGAGATTAGTTAGCCAGCTTCCATGGCGGAGGTAGCCCTGGGAAGCAGCTTGTTGCTGGGAGGAATGCTCAGTAGGTCAGGGCGTGAAGATATAAGGAGCTGCCCAGCTGAGGCTGGGGATCAGGTATTTTCCTCTTTGTTTCCTATCAGAGACAAAGTACTTATGGAAAGGTTTGTGATGAGACATCAAATCCCAGCAGGAGCACAGATGTTCCCACTTTTACAGGCTTACCAATGAACATTTCAGCTTCAACAAGTTTATGAAATAAAAGATTTATTTATTTTTCCTTAGTAGATGCAGCATCTTAGTTTGATTGTGTAAAGATCGTATCGCTCCAGCCACTCAGGGTTATTTGGTCCAAGGCACGTTGCTTTACTTGAGGTCTGTAAGTAGGGATGGGAGAGAGGGAAGGAGGGGGAGGAGGGAGCGTTCAGCGAAATGAAAGTATTCCTTCTCCAAACAGTGCAGTCTAGAGCCTAAATCTGAAATTGAATCTGCTGGGCAAAACCTGTACAATTTTTCTACCTGCCCTTAGTCTGCTTCCTTTCAACTATGACAGCTTTACTAACTGAAATGGATGCGCTTGCTTTCTCCCGTACCTTTTCGCAGCGTGCGTTTACATCAAGTACTTCAAACAGAGAGCGGGGTGATATATGTAGGGGGACAGCTTGCACAGAACAAGCTTTAATGGTTAATTTTTGTATAGCTTTATAAATGAAAGGGGCTTAAACCTACTAGCAGTATAGATCACAAGACCTTATGTGGTCTATTCTTCTCTAGATGCACAAGAGATTTACGTGCCTAAGTCCCATAAGAGTTAATGGGAGTTACGCATGTAAATCTCTTCCACAGTAAGATAATAGACCCTTTTATGTATGGATAGCTGGATTCTTACAAAAATCACCTACTGAACAGTAGACTTTATGTCCTTCCCTCCTGACAAATATTTATAAAGCAAGCAGGCCAGCAGATGAGACCAGGAACCCCCCAAGTTGTCTCCAAACCACAGTGACCCCCATGCCCCCCCCGAAGGGTATCAGCGTGGGAGCCAGCCCCAGGTCTGTCTCGTCCCTCCAGTTTGGTGTCCCGGCATTGGCCCGCTGTGGGTGACATCGCAGGTCTGGTGGGGTAGCACACGGGCTGACGCAGCTCCTCACCTCTTGGCAAGTCCTAGTTGGTGGAGAAGTCTTGCTCCATGGATTGCACAGGGGATTGGGAGGGGGAGAGCTGCCACCTCTCTTCTGTGTGTTCCTCCCCTGGTGCTGCAGGCAGCACAGCTAACTTTGAGGGTGCACTTCTCCCCATGTCCCTGTTCCCCACCTCTACCTGGGGCTTCATGGCTGGTGGGTGACCCCCAGTAGGACTGTCCCGCTGGCAGGGCACCATGTCCCAAAGCCCAGGTGCTGCTGGTACCACACATCTGCTCCCTTCCCGCTCCAGCGTGACCTCCCTCCCTGGGAAAGCAGGCAGGCTTTGCCTCCGACGGGTACGGTCTCCGCGCATCTCCACGGGTATATATATAACTTGGACGGTCTGTATCTGCCAGCCATGAGTCAGACCGAGATCTTATCCCCTCTGTAACGCATAGCTGGAGATAGCCGGTGCCGCGGCACACGCGTGTCAGTAACAATCCCAGGGTTTTGTGAACCGCGGCTCTTTTTGCCATCATTGTTTCTTCCCATCACTCGCCTGCTCCTTCCTGATAGCGATCTGAGGGAGTTGGGCAAGCTGCAGACTTGCCAGCCCTCAGCTCCCAGGCCTGGCAAAACACAATCCGGAAAAAATCCCCACCCCAACCCCTTACGCCGTGAGACTATCAGATTAAATCCAAGGGTTTCTACCAGCAGCGGGATGGGAAAATCCCATTGTTTGTTGATTATCGTGTCATCAGCCCCGGCTGATACTCGGATGCTCAAGGAAAACACACTTCGGTTACAGTTGATTTTCAGATTCCAAAATGGTGCTGCAAAGTCTGTGCATGCCTAATTATATTTTATGCTAGGCTGTGCAATACAAAATGTATGCTGCAGCAATCAGTGAGTTAACAGTATCAATCAATTTGTAAACAGATGAAGTCACTCATTCCCAAACTGGTTTTCCAAAAACAATTACTAAATTACAATAGAAAAAAATTGTACAGTTACTGTATTTGTGTGCTGTGTTACAATCAACATACCAGGGAAACAAAACAATTTAATGCAGAAAAATCATCATTCATCTACATTATAATTGCTTCTTTTTCACATCTACAGGGCGGTTAATTAAAATTGTGATTAAATGCGGTCGCGCTGCCTAAGATGTCTTGCCCAAAACAGGTGGTACAGAATTTAAAAGTAAAAAAAATGTAATTAGCATTGGAAATTGAGAAATTGCCTGTAAGAATCAGTGTTAATTTCAGTCAGTGATGAGGTAATTTATAAATGAATGCAGTGGAGGCTGTGCAAATGCACAATTGCCTTCCTGCCTATTCTTAGCATTCTCAGCATGCAGGTGAAAATGTTTTCAAAATATTGAGGTAATTTGAAAATCAATCCGTGCATTCCGTATCTTTTTCCCCTCCCCATTCGCAGCGAACGCTGAGCAAATGCTGCCAGAGATGGCAGAATGCATCAGCTTTACACTTTTTTGGGGGAGCGATATTACGTGTGTCGTGGCATCAGCTTAGAGTTTAACGAAACAAAATGTTTGGCTGAGATCCTTTACAAAGGCCAAAAATGTCGATGGAAGTCCCCAGTAATCCCGAATGTCTTCAGCTACGGTACGTGTTTAAACGATGTGCTATCAAAAAAAAAAGAAGTCACAGCAACCTGCAGTGAGTTGAAATAGTGCAGCAGATACCGTGAAATAAGAGATGCTAATATGGCATGGAAATCATAACGATTTCTTGTTTAAAATTAGCACAGCGCACTAGAAAAGCCTCGGTCGTACCGATGCTTTCTGTAAAAATGCTCTTTTTAAACATGCATTTCAAATTTTATCCCGCAACCATAAAAGAATTGTTAACTAGGTTATGCATACAGAGATTTTCCCTTAGATGAACTTTGTTCATTGGTATTTTGGTGCTTTCTCTAAACTTTCAGCTAGCAAATGAGAAATGTTAATTCCTCACCCAAAAAAAAAAAAAAAATCATACGACCTGCAGATACAAAAAGCTAGAGGCAAACCTGACAACAAACAGATATTAGAGATTTAAAATCTTCTTGACAGTCAAAAAGAAATAATCCAAGGCACACATTGCTGGAACTGACGTTTCCATGATTTGAACAGTCCTCATCCTCCTGTTCGACTCCACAGAGAGCCCTGGCTGCGTTATCCCCGTGTATATTTAAAAATAACTCGGACTCTGGATAACGTCGGTGGCTGGGCTGGAATACGTGAAAGCGGTTTGGGTGTTTGAACAGGGACGTACAGGTGTTGGTATCAGGTTGCTGTAAAACACACGCACAGTGGCTTTTGAACGCAACATGCTTTAATTAAAGAAAGCTGGTCTTCCTGCAGAAAGGCTGATTTAGCCATGTAATTTAACTATTGGAGTCCTTTCTATTAATTTTTCCTTGACATATAATAATGAACTTTTCTTCCGGCTGACACTTGGTTGGTATTTTTTTTCCTTTTGATAAGCCCTGTGCACTTCAGAGGCGATTTTGATGCTATTTAATTCACTCACACAAAAACCCCCGCAAAGGGATTAGGCCCAGGAAGGGCCAAGAGTAAGGCCGTGCCGTGTCGGTCCGTGCTGGACCGCTGTGATGCTGCCAGGAGGCTGCATCCAGGGCCGGGCAGAGGATGTGGGTTGGGACCGGGGCAGGATGCTATCCCTGTCCCAGCTCTGTGTGGGCAGAGATGCAGAAGGTGAGTGCAGCATCAAGTGCCATGTGTGCTCTCCAGCAAGTCAATTAACCTTGCTGTGCTCATTTTCTCTGTCTATGAGACGGGGAAATACTGCCGAACTCATTCACAAGGCTTTTGCGGAGCTTAGTATCTCTGAAGCACTCTGCCATTCTCTGGGACTGAGGAAGAGCAAGTGTCACTCGTCGTTTCGTCAGAGGGCAAGCGGGTGCCAAGGAATCTGAGTGGGAAAATGATGGATGTATGTTTCTAATAATCAAATTCTCAGAGTTTATTATACGACTGATTATTCTAATTTAGAAGACAATATTGCTTTTAACTGCCCGCCCCCCCCCCCCCCCTCCGGTTTTCTGCCACTGAATATAAAGAAGCTAACGGTAATCACTGAAGCAATGATGATTATTGACTGAAAGGTATTTTAAAATGTGAGCTCCGTTATATGGAGCTTAGCAGACAGCTGCACCGATGCGTTTGAATTCCTTATTTTGGTGTAGGGGCTGTAAAAATCTATCGAAATATTAGCGAACCGGCATAGGTGCAAATCCTAACCCGTCTGCAGTCAACAGGGGCGCACAGGTGACTTCAGTGGGATGTGGATGAGGAAAGTTGGGCTTGATGCCTTTGGCTGGCTTTAGTGGAAAGCTGTAGGATCAAGCTCGTTTGGAAATTCAGCCTCATCAATCCGAGTCTAAGTTTGGGCTTTTTCTTTTCTGTCTCACGTGAACTCGAAGGGAAGCAGGAGATAGGTACTGCTCTGCCGCCACACGTTATTCCTCAGCCCCGGTTACATCTTTGGAGCTTTCTGGGCCCGTTCCCATGAGGAAAGACCAAATGCCATGAGAAATGTGAGCAGGATTTTGCCCCGAACAGGGAGCACTTACTACTTGATAAACTGAGCCATGGCCATTGTAGTGGTGGGGAAATGCAGTGAAGGAAAAGTAGCTTCGGGGATTCCTAAAATAGAAAGTAAGCATAAATATTTCTACTTGCATGTCAGATTTCAATCACCTCTCAAAACAACTGAGCTTCTTGATTTAATTAATTATGGCTTGCTTTTTTATTTTTTTGGTGTGTGTGTGTCTTCGGAAAGAGCCAAATGAAAATATCCTCTTTGTTTCCCCTTTGTAACTACCGGAGCTTTCCTCGAGTTTTAACTCTTCTGCCACCCCAGCACCCTCAGCCTTCTTTTTCTTATGCTCTTCTTATCACTTCTGTCCCATGGCAAGCCCCAAAGCCTGGAACATTTTGTAACGACTATGTGACAAATTGTTGGGCTTTTATTCGCGTCGGACATCTTTTGCCAGGATTGCTTGTTGTTTTTTCTGTTTGGCTGTGTCATGGGACCAAAGGTGGCTGCTTTTGTGCAGCATGTCAAATCTGGTTAACATGCAGCCATTTATCTTTAAAACCCACTCCTGCACAATGGCCGGGCTGTATTGGGCCACTTGTATGGGCTCCAAGCATCACACACATATATATATATATTTTTTCCAATGCCATCCTCTCTATATGTGTGGATGCACCTTCGGGTTGAGGCACTGCAGTGAACAGGTCATGCAGCAGACAAGATGTTTCATAATTTTGGGAACCTTTTAGAGACAAATTGTACAGTGCAAGTGTAGTGTAACTGAACTGCTGGTTGCCCAGTGAAGTGTAGAAAATCAGATACAGCACAGCCTGCAAGAATGAAACGGGAATTCATATCTATGTATATACACGGTACTTTATAAAGAATTCATATACAGAGAAAACCACATTTATTCTCTTTTTCTCTGCTGATATTTGAGGATTGTGCATGGGGTGTGTGTGTGTGTGTATAAATGTGTTTATGTGCATGGTTTAAATTCATACAAATAATATGCCACGGGATACGGGAATAGTTGCATGTGTGATGCATTTATATGCATAAGTGGTAGGTTTGCAGGTTAATGCCTGCTTGACTCTGTGTGTGTGTGTAAATGATGGAAAGGTGCTCAGCACGATGAAAAGATGAATTACCCTAGAAATAACATTAAAAAGCCCCAAACTTCCACAGCAAAGTTTGCAGTTTTGGGTGCTTTTTCGATATTTAAGTCAGGCAGAGACATTTCCGATGAAAATCATTTCCTTACAGATACAGAGATAATTACCAAATGAAGAAGCTGGGAAAGAAGTGGGAAAGTTTGATTCAAGAGACAAATGAGGGCTAACGGCAAAGTCTTGGTGCCTTTTTGCAGTTGAAGCATTTGAGATAACGGGACTGAATGTTTTTTTAATGATTTGCTGTGTTGTGTAATAATTATACATATAGTGCAGTGAGGTTACTTGGAGGAACACCGCACTATGTATGTGTTTTTGAGTAAAGGACCCAGGAGATTGCCTTTCACTTTGAAAACAATCCCTAATATCAGGAAAATGCTCTGTTTGTTTATGCGTACATAATGCAAGTTTGTCCGCCTGGGAACTGCAGCAAATGGGAGAAGTATGCATGGATTTCACAGGTAACAGGATTACGTGGGCACATAATTGATCCATTTGGAGAAAAAAATGACAGTGCTCTAAAGATGCCTAGGCTTTGGAGATGGAGTTTATGAAACAGGCATTTGTAAATTCAAAGGAATCAATATGTCAATTTTATTACATCTCAGGACCAGCTGGGCATTAAAGGAACAGTAGCCTTTTTAAAATTGCAGCTGCGTATTCCTGCATTGTGTACCTTTCTTAAAAGGCTTTGAATTTTAGAAAATGTACTTTTAGCAGCGCTTTGCACCTTTTCAGTGACCAGTTTGCAGGGACAAAAAAAGACACAAAACATTACATTGTGTCAGTTTTCCTCTTAAGCCCTGGTTGGTAAAAACCGCGGGGTTTCAATTATACCGTGCAAAAAATCTTACTAATAAATATACACATGAAAGGAGACTAATGCCTGTTCATATCCCAAATGTTGAAAAATAATTTGATATTTTGAACCGACGACTCAGCACATGTTGCAGAGGCACCATCATATCGTGAGATACCTGGAAGGGTGCGTTAAAGACCTCATGTGAAAAGTGGTCTGAATGATTGCAAACCGGTATCTTCTCTTTCCTTCTCACTGAAGCTTAAACCCCCAGATGATTACATTTAGTGCAAAGCTTAGTTTATATACCAAGGGACAGCAGTCTTCGGCTGTATGTATTTTGAAACACAACTTTTCATACGAATTTGCAACATGCAGTGTGGAGGGAGACGTTGAATGGAATTGGGGTTGCAGTGGTGGTCGCTGTAAATAGGGTCTCAAGGCCACCCCACACAGGCTTTAAGTCCCAAAGATGCATTCTCAAGGAATTAATAATGGCCACTGAAGTTTTTCCTTTGGAGAGAAGGTTAGTGAAGGAGCAATTGTGGCTTTCCAGAATATGTTGCACACTCCTCTACCTGGAAGGCATTTGGTTGAGGGACTGTGATAGTAAAAGCTGAGTATGTCTCCAGTCTTCAGATATCCTGTTGTCTTCTCTCCTCTGCTCCCTGGCCATGTTGCGTTGGACCTGATGGTTACAACCCACTATGCAAATCCAAATTTATAACTCACATTGCCAAAGCAATCACTGATTTGGGGTACCTAACTATGGTCAACTCTGGGTTCAACACATCTGAAAACACGCTTAAAACATTCAAGTTTTTGAGACCCAAGAAAGTAGGGTCAATGGCTACCGCTCTCGGAGACTTCTTTCCTTTCTCATCTTCCCTAGCTTTATCATGATCCTCTCTGTTCTTCTATAATGTTCCTCTGTCTCCTTTTGCATAATTTCTTTTTCTTTGAGCTCATACTTTTCAGGCCAGCCTGGCTACAAACAAGGTCTCTGTATGGTACCCCCAACCTGCCCAGTAATTCTATTTTTTCTTGCCTGAGGATCTCTACTTTCCATAAGGTATGATTACAGTGTTTCTTCAGTGGTCTGCTAATGTTTAACCATGTAAATATGCCTTGGATGATGTGGGATCACACCATAAATAGGCTTGTTATATTAGTGAGTAGGGTATAAAATAGGTAGAGTGCTGTCTCTCCCTATTTGTATATTCTACGATAGCTCTCTCTCCTCTAAGCACGAGTACGAACTGCATATGAAAGAACAAAAAGTCCAGTTTTCCCTGAAAGAGCATGGAAGTGCAGATACAAACAATACAAGCTAGTTGAGTAGTGTTTTGTGGTCATAGACTTAGCATGAATTAAAACGATTCTGCAGCGATGCACTTTAGAAACATTTTAAAAAATATTCATGTGCTAAGGAAGACTTCGAAGAAGAGGTTCAGAGTTTTTTCAGAGAAATCTGTGGCATTGTAGGAGATAAAGATGACCTTCTGCCAAGCACTGCAGCTCAGAACTGATGCAAATACACATAAATGGAGTTGAGAGAAATGGTATAACCTCAGTAGATTAAACCTTACAAAGCTTCAGATGTAAGACTGCCTTTCAGCGTAGCTTTGCCTGTGTGCTAGGGTGTGAAAGGTATGATGGATACACCATGTTTGCCTCAGCATCCTCCACCAGTGATGAGATGCTAAGACAAGCCTTAGTTCTAACTAGTCTGAAATAACATTTTCCAAGCCCCACAACAATCTCCACTCGAAAGATGTTCTCCCTTTCTGTGCTTGCTAGAGGAGCACTGTATGAACATGAGTGAACGGAGGTAGAAAGAGTTGAAGTGACTTGGCTGAGGCCTCCCAGCGAGTCAGCTGGAACTAAAAACCTAGAACTAATAAAACCAGAGTTCGTATTCTGATCCTGGTTACCTCTGCGCAGTCCCAGAGCCACTCTGCGGGCAGCCTTTATATTTTGTCCGTTCTTTGAATCTAATTCCAGAAGTAAAACAAAGCTTCCCAATGATAAGGTGAAAAAATGGCAAAACGAAACCCTGTCATGGACCTGATTGATGATTCTTCCACTGAGATCATAACAGCTTCTTCAGAGACTTTTACAATCTCTATAGAAGTGCAGGAGGCACTGCCAATATCCGCAGATCATTGGCATGATAGACCGTAACGGCTTCTTCAGAGCCGTTCCGGTCTGTCGTGTCAATGCGTACTTAGGGAGTCCTCAATGCATGGATCATTGACACGGTACTACATAACGGCTCCTTAGAAGCCATTACTGGGTATCAAGTCAATGCATACTTAGGGAGCCCTTAATGCACGGACCCACGCAAGTTGACTTGCTCTGAATACTAACAGTCCTGTGGAAGAGTAGTTACTGCGTATGGCGTTGAGGGAGATTATTAATACCAGCCCGCAAGAGCTCGACTCGTGCACCATGCTCCCAATGCCTTTATGGGAGAGGTGAGGCTGCTCCCCAGTCGGAGCGCTGCTCGCGAGAGCGAAATCTGTGAACTTTCCCTCCTCCGTTAACATCGTTTTATTTCATAAAATATGTAAAAAAAAAAAGCGCCCTCAATTTGAGAAAGGAAAGCCAAGAGGCAGCCCAGGACGAAACATTTAGAGGTAGAATATAAAGCCTTGAGAGTAAGTGGTTGCAGTTCAGACGCTGGCAAACCCTTACTTACGGAGCAGTAGTTGTGTGTATTTTACCCCTCTCAACTACTTGGCTGCAGTTACCAAATATACCACGTATTTATGATGATCTCTGCAAGATGCTTGCAAAAACGACCCTCTCGAAGGAGAAATGCTTTGTTAAATATCTCATCATCCAGCGAGGAGTTTGTCTGGATTTGTTGACCTGGTCCCCGGGGAACGTCAGCCGAGACTTTCCAAATTGTCGCTTCGCCCTGCAAAGGCGCATCCCCTTCGTTTGGCTTCCCCCAGACAAGATATCCCCGTGCCGAGTTAAAGATGCTTCTAGTTTGCTGTTGTTGATATTTTTCTTTTGTGTTCTGCTTACTGACTGACATCTGCTATCATGCTAAGCAGGTGTTCCTGTGTAAACGAACGTGCCCTGTTTGTGTTTCGCCATCCTCGCTACTGCGCACCCAAATGAGCAGCATGATTAAGAATCCTGTAAATTTTTGAAAGGAAACGGATGGCTGCCCTACTAGAACATAATTACACCGTTCCAACATCCGCAGCTCACTGCTGCAGCCGAGTTGGAGAACAGCAGAAATTAATAATATATAATAGCATCATTCTCGTAATTTATAAATGAAATAAAGTAGAGAGGAGATTCTGCTGATATGCATTTTCTTCTTAATTCTAAAAGACAAAGTATAGATTAGAATTTTACTGGGGTGAAACCTGGCCAGCAATATCACACTAGTTGCAAGTGTAGGGCCTGATTCATGAGAGGAATTTTGCTTAGGGAAAAGAGCTAATATCTTTTATTGGACTAGGGGAAAAAATGAGTATACAAAGCCCTCCAAAGGCAGCCCCTGATGAAGGGAGGCCAGGAAACCTCCACAGATCGTGTGCCTAGTTTTTAGCTTAATTCATTTGTAGGTATTGCAGGAAACACTTTGCTGCATGCTGCTATTTTTTTCCCTGGCTAAAATAATACACTATCACAGGTCACCCCCTCAGAGAGGAGAGAGGATTAATCAGTTAAAGATGTTGTCTAATCTCCTATTTTTTGTTGAAAAACAGCAGTGTTTTCAAAAACGATATTTTGAGCTCCAAAGATGTGTCAAAAGGAGCTGTACTGCGAAGCACCCCTCAAATCAAGCCTTGGAGTTGGTGCTCTACTTACGCCTCTCAATCCTGCTGAAAAAAAAGATACAACTTTCTGAAGACATATTTGTAAAGACTAAGCGGTGTGACTGTTGTTTTTTTTTTCCATTGCATATGAACAGTCAAGTTAGTTAAATGCTTTTTATTCTTCTTCTCTAACTACCCAGATGTACTGGGTGATGGTCCAGCTGATTTACAGGGATAAACTCAAACAGGAGAGTTACAAAAAAACATCAGTAGTGTTTACTTACAGGTTAATTAGGGACATTTGTATAAGTTTTGACACTGCAAAACTCTGAAGAATGATAACTGCTTTGATGGAAAAGGTCAGCACAGATTCCCTCAGTTTAACCCAGCGAACACACACGTACACAGCGAGCCCAGAGAACTGCTTCTCTTTAAGACTAATGGGTATGTTTGAGTTGTGTTCTTCTAAAGGGCCCCCTTAATAATTTGTTTCTGAGAAAATATGTGCATATACAGATTTATTTCATTAACAGGTATTTATTTAAGTAGGCTGCGCTGTATTTAAATCTCTGAATAGTTTCCATTACTTCCTCAGCTCGCTCACTTCAAGTTGACTAATTTTAATAAGGCTAAGGTGCCTAGGGTCTTATTGAGTGTTCAGTTTGATCAATATGGCTAAATTAAAATAGTGCAAAATGTAAGCAAATGTACTCTAACAACTCAGTGAAAAATGTGGAGTGCACCAAACATTGATTAGTGTTCCACAGACATTAATTTGTTGTTTTAAGTACACTAGTACTGCTCAGAAACCGCACCTACCTCCAGCGCACCCATGCGGTCTGGGTATCATGGACCGTATTCTGCCCAGCTACCCCGGCACAACGCCGTTGGCTTTCATGGCATCGCACACATCTGAAGGCATGATTTGGCTCCGTATCGTGCAGAACCAGGTCTGCACACCCTGGTCTCACAAGCAGCCCTCCTGGTCCAGGCTTGGCCTGTTCCAGGAGAAATAGCGTTCCCCTACTGCTCACAGAGCCAGCCTGGATCACACCTAAGGGAAGCAGAAGGAGGACAGTTCCGATTATTTGCACGAGTGAAGACTATTTATATAATCATATTCATTATGAATTTGGGGCTATACATCAATTCTGTACGTGTATTTTTAAGACAGGCACAGACTCTCAGGGAAGTGCATATCCGTACAAGAAGATACTCGTTTTTGCCCTCCTGTAACACCACAATATTATTGTCATAAAAGATTAATGTCAACCCCCACCTGGTAATAAATTGCTTTCGGTAGCCCTTGCATTCATGTCTTTCTGCACAAGACAAAAACACTTTTAAAGTAACTGCATGCATCTTCAACTCGAATTACTGCTATTATCGGGTTACATTTTATTTTCCAAATGCCTTAGTGGTTGTGGTAGGTACTTTTTCCCATGGATATGATGTTCTGAATAAGAATATAGTATCAGGAACTTAATTTTAGGGCAGCAAAAAAACCATACTTTAGAAAACAGGGTCTTATCATAGTCTTGTTGATAGATGTTGCACATGTTAATGATATGATTTTCTTCCCCCCTGCTCCAACAAAAAGCTGTATTTTCCACATACTAAAAATAATTTGTTTTTCTCTCTTTCTCTTTCCCTTCCTTTTTCTTCGTTAGCAAAAACATGAGATTATCATACTTTTACATCCAATGCTTGCACAGGGAGTTTTTAATGGTTTCTAAAAATACACCAATAACTCCTTAGCAATCATACTTTTACATAATTTTAAATGGTTTCTGATATCTTTCTTGGTTTTTCAGTAGTTTTTCCCCTCTACCTGTAGTGTGATCTTTCTGCTTATCTTTAATCTCCTTGATAAGTGATATTCGCTGTAACAGTTCTTCCTTTCTTTGATACCATCTTTTCCTATGTGGCCAAAAAATAATAATTTCACATAAGCAGTAGCTCATTTCGATGAAGGTAAATCAGCAGTGTGTGTATAAGAAAGCAAGAAAGAAAAAAAGAGAGAAATAAACAGGAGGGAGCTTATGTGTTAAAAAAAAAAGCAAATGCAGTCACATTTAGGAGAAGTAAATTCTGTGAAGATGAAGTCAAATATGAAAAGCATTTCTCTAGTTTAAACTGACTAAATAGAGTTATAAACAGCAGAAACGTCTGAAGTTCCCCTTTTTTAAATTAAAGCTGAAGCTTTAACTTCTTAACCTTCAACACGACAAGTAGAGCACACTGTGCAAAAACAGTTTGTAAGTCTTCTTAACAAACATCTCAAGTGAGGAGGGCCAGCACAAGTTCAGAAGAACTGACTTTTCATTTGTAGCTATGCCAAAAAAAATGCTTAGGGTTTTATATTTTTTTGCTGTTGTTGTTTAGCCTTGGTGCATGACAATTTTGATTTTTTTTCCCCAGCGTTTTACATGTTTAGAGTTTTTAATAACAAAGGTCTGTAAACAAGTGTAAGTTTACCGAGGCAGCTTCACTTACACTCTTCCCTTGTAATCAGATGTGAAAATTACACCCTCCCTTTTGGCTACATGATAATTACACATTTCAACATACAAAGAATTGTCTCTGTTTCAGTTGCTGGAATGAAACAGCGAAGGCATTTGGGAAAATATATTATTATATTAAAGATCAGTGCCATAGCTGTTTTTAGTAAAAGTGAAGTTTGTAATCACAACTATGATAAAGATACTCTGAGATTTACATATACATATATGAGAGAGCAGTTAAAAATAAAAAGAAACTAAGGTACCTCAGCATGGAGGGTGAAACTCAGCCCATGTACCAAGGGCCAGCAACCAGGCTACTCACTCCTTAAATCTCACCAAAGCCCTATTCTGAGGGTGAGTTTTACCCCAAAAGCATAATTTATTGTAAAGTTTATCAAAGTTTCTCTGGCTTGGTCTTGTTTTTCTCCTTTTTCTTTCCCCTGGCTATTCTATTTCACTTACCTAGAAACTTAGCCTGAATTTCTTGTGTGTCTATCAATTTCCTTGCAAATGCTGTGTGCAGAAAGAATTCAGAATTAAGCATTGCTCGGAATGAGCTGTGGGAAAAAAATTACATATGCAGCAAAACATGTTAGAGTTGTGTTTTGACAGTTTCATGACCAAGCCAAAAAATATACGTTTTTTTTTGTACCTGGCGCAGTTTCACAAAAATGTCCCCTCAGGGAATAGTCATTTTTTGTCAGAATCAACTGTTTATTTACTTAAAAATCTAAAAGTTTTGTCTTGCATTAGACTCAGAGTTGCTGAAGGTTAAAGTTCAACATCAGCTCGTTGCATTGCCTTCACCGTAAAAGCATGGTTTGTGTCACAAGAGAGGGATAAAAGCATTAGCATGGCCACGGGACAAAATGAAAATGCCATGCATTTTGAAAACAGAGCAGGTGAGGTTCGTCAGGCCTCTCATTGCGCATCTGCAGCCATGCTCTGGCCTGCTCGCAAGCGATGGGCGACCACCTTGGACCTGCCACTGTCGCAGTTGAACGTGGTAGCAACAGTTCAGGCTGGAAGTGATGAGTTTAGCCAACTAAGTCAAAGCCTGGTAGGGTTTTGGTGGTGGCAGTGGTGTTGGGACCCTTGCTATTGTCCATGGAGATGCTGATGGCAGGCAGGGCTTTGAGTGTCCTTCCTCCTGTGCGCCTTGCTGGACTGGAGGGATCGAAAGGGACGCATGTGGCTTCCCACTGCTGCGCTCAGTACAGCGCACGCCATTGGAAGAAGTAGCTCAAGGCTGACCTAGTCATGTCCTACTCCGTGAGTGCCGCCTTTTGTGTTTCTGCATCAAAATACTATCTAAATGCCCTGCAAATGTGCAGGGTATGAGGCTGGCGGAGTCTGTGAGCCCTCGCTCACGTGGGACTGTGCCCGTGTGCGGCACCACACCGTGAACTACCCTGCTTGCAGGTGTGGGGGTACTCCCCACTTGGCTTATGTTAATTCAGGACATACACAGACATGCTTGGGACACAACCCCAGATCATAACCAATTCCTGAGATTACACTAATAGGAGAAGATGTAATCACTTTTAAATCAATGGAATTGTACCAGTGAAGAAGAAATAGGTCTTCCACCCTGAAACTAAGTTTTTTTCCAGGATAGAACTTGGTGTTCTCAGCAGAGAGGTGTTTTTTCAATTCATTCTTACCTTTATGTGTGTATGTACACAAACAATTAATACTTTTTGCCTATCATCAGTTCATAAGACTGCAGGGTTAACAGAAATGCACTGTGTCAGATGCTGTTTGGCATATATATTTACCTTGACTGCAGCTCCAAACTGTTGGGACTGGCAGGCTGACCTTTCACACTGGCTACCTGCCATGGGCAATGAACAATTTTGAAACACATTTTTTTACTAGTATTTTTAACATAACTGTTTATTTGGGGAAGCAATTTTCTTCTGGGGGGGGACGGGGACGGGGACGACACAACCCCAACCCCAAATGTAAATACAGATTTCCCCAGGACATTAAAAGTAGTCCAAAACTAATAGCCTAATCTAATTCACATAATGATCATCATGCGATATATCCAGTGGGCCTAACCCTGTCCTCGTGGAGTCTCTCTGAAGTCACGGACTTGATATACCTGTCTGAATTTGAGTTTACCCTTCCTATCCCAGTTACAGCAGGGGAGCAGCTTTTGTCTCTATGGTGAATAATATTTTGCAAATTAGACCTCGTTTGAAAAAACCCAAGAAAGCAATATATAAGGTGGGGAGGGAGTCTCTCCTGACTCACGCTCACGGGGTGGAGGTCACAGCCGGAGCTGCTCTGGTAGGAAAGAGTCGAGCACCGTACCAAAAAATAACATGAAAATGGTGACTCAGACTGACGAAAAGGGCGTTAATCAGAGATAAGGATGGCTCTTCGTCCCTACCGAGTGCTCTCATTAGCGTGGCAGTTAAAAGTATTCCTCCATCCTCGTTAACTTTGCATTTGTCCCCTTGCATTTGTTATTTGCTCCTTTCCTCTGCCCGTCCCAGAGGCTGTGTGTTTCCCCTCACTGACAAGTCAATACAGGATCCAATTCCAGCCTGACCTCCACGGGGTTATCGCTGGCCTAAACCAGGCAGGACTGAGCCCAGAGTGGTGCCGCCAGTGGGATGCAGGACCATCGGGGCACGGAGAGTTGGGGTGAGGTCCTCCTGCCCCCATGGCTCCTCCCCGGGCTCCTCGGCACTGAGGGAAAAGTTCTGCCCAGACTTTTGTTGCTGTGCTCAGAGGTGGGGTCTGCCTGGCCTCTGCAGCTTTTTAACCCGAGCAGAGAGTATTGGGAGCCCGGCTAATGTGCATATTGATGTACCCTGTAGCTTCTGAGATGATGAAAGAGCATATTGCTTATTTCCACAACAACGAGCTAGGAAATATTTACAGCGACCCCGCTCCCCTACCTGGGGAATTTCTCCCCAGGTGACGGAATGAAGCAACATCTGATTTTTTATTTTTTCCCCCGACGCAAATTAAAAAATACCCCTCCCTTCCAACAAACCAAAGTTGTTAGTCAGAGCAGCGATACCTCTCCCCCCAGCACGCAGATATGATATAGCTTTAATCTGTATTCATCTTGTCCACTGGGTCTAGAAGATGGAGGAGCTATTATGAAACCTTCTTTATTTTGTTTTTTTTTGAATTTGCTTTATTCACTGTTTACTATGCCGGGCTGACATGATATGATTTGTGCATTGCGGGGTCACAACAAGCTACTTGCAGGACAATTTGCTGAATCAAGAGGGTGATTGTGTCTGGTGCCAGTCAGTCGCAATTAGGGCCCGGATCAGGGAGGCCCAGAGCTTGTGTATCGTCTTGGGCAAACCTCATAGAAATCAGCTCACCTGAAACTAATTGTCACAACAGAGACCTTATGCAAATGAGCCCTAGGGTTAGCGTGGGAAAAGAAAAACTGTCGCAAAGATAGGTGACCTGCTGAGCAGGGGGTCTGTTGCTGGGGAAATCTTTGTTCAATGAGTTAAAAAAATGTTCGCATTGTTCCAAATCCAAGAAAAACGTAGCAGATCCTCTCCCTAAGAAAGCGTGGCGAGCACACTCATCTGAAAGTCCAATAAAGTGGCAGCCAGCTTTCGAGCCGGTAATAAATTGGAAGTCTTTATTCTTTATAAGGGCTGCAGCAGGAAAATGATTTTGCTTTGCAAAGGGGCCTTTAAAGTTTAGCTGCTCGCAGTTAGCCGGCGCTTAAAACTTCAGTGTCTGTCGAAGCTTTCGCCTGCCTAACCTGTTGGCTCCCAGCAGATTTCCTGACCTGAGGTTTTAGCAGCTGGGAAAAAAACCAACCTTTCTCTGGCTCCTGGATCTTGCTTTTTGGAAGGTCTGGCTCTCATACTGCAGCGAGCCGTTGGGTTGGGAGGGCAGGAGCAAACAGGGACCACATCCGTGGAGTTTTCTCCTGTAGAAATCTCTGGGGATCTCTGAAGCTCTTCAACTTTGAACGTCTCCTCTCTCGTGCCTTCCCGAGCATTGCCCGCCAGCGAGACAGGCAGGTTCGAGCGTTGGAAACATAATCGTGAATTAAGCACATTTAACGACAGGCTCATTGACGTCTGCACGCGAAAACGGCTGTTTCTGACATGCTTCCCCTCTCCCTTTTTCTCCTCTGCCTCCAGCCCAGGCAGAGCAAAGCATAATTTTCAGCGAACACATTACACAACATTTGTCTTGTTCACTCCTTCCTCTTTAACAATTTTTATGGGGGTTGCTCAACACGTTCTAAAATAAGAATGGAGACGATATAATAAAGTGCTGAACTGATGATATACGCGGCAGTTTATGCCGTCAATGGCAAATTCAAAAGAAAGGGATGCAACACTCTCCAAGTGAAGAAATGTAAGCCTGTGCCCTATAAGCACATAGAGTGAGAAGCAGCCAGGGTATTTTTGCACGTAAAGCTTTTCCAAAGAGGTTGACGGGGACAGAGGCGAGATTAATTGCACTAAAAGATACTGGACAAATTTCAGAGACACGAGCTGCTTTGCACTATCATCGGAGGCAAAAGAATAGTTATTTTGTTTGGTTAATTATTAGAGCTGTGCTTTCGATGGTGCTGCTTTAAAGGGGTGACATGTAGATGGTATCAGATCAGCAAGTTTGGAAATTAACTTCCTACTCACCAAACATCATGAAATAAGGATGGCTTAAAAGTAATGCAGATTAATCACCAACTTTTTTTTTTTTTTTTGATCTCTTTTGTCCCTTTACCACTGTCTGAAATAATTTCCACAAATAGGAGACGTTTCACAGTGGGTATGAAGTGCTCAGCTTTCACTCATCAAACTTTAATCGGAACTGCATTTTAGTTTTTGAATAAAGAACACTTAAAAAATTTAGATGCAAATTATTTTGCATTATTCATGCTCTAAGTGTCCTTGTAGATTTAAACACTTCTGAGGCCACCTTGATTCAAGTAATTACCTAGGCCCTCACTGCTCCATCATGAATAAGGTATTTTGTACAAGTAAAGTATGCACCCGATGAGCTTTTAAAGTGGCTTTACACTGAACTTGTGTATTGCTTCTCGTGCATGAGTGATTCGAACATGCGTCGCAATCTGTCTCAGGTGGGAAATCCTGGCAGAGCATCCATGAGTGACGGAAGGAAGCCTACCAGCCTCGGCGCACATTATTTCTTTGTCTTCGCAGAAGAATCTCAAAGTAATTCTCTCGCTCGAGTCTTGTGGCTCCTCTTAAAAGTCTGAGGAAGCAATAGCTGCTAGCGGGGAAAGAAATGACAGTCATTTTTCGCTTAACCCTTCGTTTCCCATCCCGGCCCCCCTTTGCCTGCTGCCTGCGCTCAGTCACTTAAGGCATTCGCATAAGATAAGTCTTTCTACTTTTATGTAGCATTGTACATCTGCCTCCCCATCTGTCTGCCCAGCCTCCCTCACGTACCAGCGCTAGGTACCACCTGAGCAGGATTTTTCACACAATAGAGCCAGCCCAGCTCCAAGCATCGTGGCTGAGAGCTTCTCCGGACAGAAGTGGCTATCAGGGGACAGGCAAAATGTCTATCTACACACATATTGTCAGCGAAATGAGCTCGCAAGAGTTAAATTTAATTGGCTGAATCTTGTAGTTGGCGTTTGTTGCACAGTGCCCATGGTTTTTTCTTTTCCAGCTACATTGCTTTGAAGAATTATAGGAATTTTATGATGTGCTATTGGAGTTCCACTGGCAGAGATTACAGTAAAGGGGTTAAAGTTGGTTTATGTTAAAAAAATTATGCAGAAACCAATAAAAATAAACACACTCCAGTAGACTAAACTTGCTGGGCTTAACAATAGAAGTTTAGACGAAATCTAACATTGCAGCTTTTAGAAAATTAGTTGACACTCACAGTTGATCATCTTTACTACACAGCGGTATAATTAATATTTAAACATTCTAATAATGCAGCTTGCTTTGCATGCACTTTTCAGCCCCACCACAGTATATTTTATGAGGAATACTGCTAGCATTTTCTTAGGTAATGTCATTTTTTAAAGTTATATTTAAAATAGGATCTTGGCTTCTCGCTTGGTGCAAGAGAAGTATCAATAGGTCAATCGGCAGGTTTCATACGTCAGTTTATGATTAAAGTACGTCTTTACTGAAGACAATAGAAACTATAAGAATGGCTACTTCACTGCCATCACCATAAAGTAAATATACTCTGAAACTATCGGTTTAGAAAACTGTCTCGAGTTTTCTTCATGCTATCTGTAATAAGAGGAACTTTTAATATCTAGATGGAGTGCAAAATCAGGCAGTGACCCACAGATCTGTGAAATCCTACACCTCTGACACCCCCTCATTTAGAGCCAGAGAACATTTAATAAAGAAGTCAGGAGGCAAGTAAAAAAAAAAAAAAAAGAAAATCAAATGGGGAGTTTTCACATGAGTGTTTTCAGGGTTAAGGCTTCTGTCTGCCTGGCAATTTTGTGAAATGGCAAGAAATCATCAAAATTGAATAGGACTGTGCTAGTTTATTTACTTAGGAGAGCCCTCTTCCTCTTCTGGTGGAGGTGGGCCGAAAAAGTTGTTTCAGGTGCTTTGCTCATCAGCTTAATCCCTCTGATTAGTGCAAGGTGCCCTTTATTCCCTGCCTTATAACTTCTAGCGAGGGAGGCTAGTCCCTTCTCTATTGAGTTGGGCTCTCCTCCTGCAGCCCTTCACGATCATGGGTACTCCTGATGCCAGCTAGAGGGTTGGTGCTTGCATGGCTGTCATTGACCACCATGGATGTGTGGGCACCACTGGTGAAAGCCATCTCTGTGGCTCCTTTGGGCTGATCCAAGGAGGAAAAAAAAAGTAATATACAGGCAAGTCTTACACGCTCTTTTGGCTTCTGTGTGATGTGAAGAGGGCTTCCTGAATTTCCCAGCTGGAGAAAGGACCCTGCAAAGCGAGTTCCTTATGTAGCTTCCAGCTTTGGAGGTATTTTAGTGGTGTGCTCGGGGGTTATTTTTTTCCAGGAGATGGGTTTTGGGGGGTACAGCATCGGGCAGGACTGCAGTGGCTTGCAAAGGTGCCCGAAGCTCAGCTGAGAATCTGGCCATGGGTTTTGTCATGTTTCATTGCAAGTTTGAAAGCAGGCCCATTTCTATTAATACTGTTAATAAAACGCATATGTTTTGTCAAGCAAAACCACCCTTTCATTAAAACAGAGCATAATTTCATGGGGTTTTTCTGTGTTCGTGCAAAAATAGCCATTTCCCCAACATGTCCCAGAAAGCAAAGTCGAAGAGTGTGTGTGCAAAATTTCACTAAGCCACAAATATTTTCATGCCAACTACCACTAAATGAAAATGCTCAGTGTGTCACCGCTTTAAGCTAGTCCTAGGGCCTCAGCCTAATTGCCTGGGAGGCAATGGGGTTTTTTAATTTACTTAAAAGTAGCAGAACCGCGCTTTAAAATTTTTGTGTGTGCAATGACTGTATGACTGACGCCGTAAGATCCATAGCATGTGTGAAAATAGATTGCATATTGCTGAGAGCTTTCTGCGGGCTCTGCCATAGATTGCCTTACATCACGTGCGCCGGCGAAGAATTTGGGGACAGGGTTTTGGTGGAAGATGTCGCAGCACGTAAAACAAAGTCGCCTTGTGTCGGCAAAGGGCGCGTGGGAGCTGCCGTGCCGCGTGCGCGCCGTCCGTCCGTAGGGCAGGGGTGGGAGTTTTAAGGAAACAGATAAACAACAAATAAAAAGTGCTTTAAAACAGGGCTATAACTTCCAGCCTCGCTGTATTGCAACGGGTGTGAGTAGTTATGAGCGAGAGCTGCTCCGACTCTTACTTTTCAAGTGGAAGTAATGCTGTGAGAAGCTGCGATAGAAACATTTGTGTTCGAGGTGGGAGCAAACTGCCTCCGATGACTTGGCTTGCTCCTTCGTTATCAGGTTTTGTTCAGGAAGGCGGTTACACACACCTTGGCCGCAAATAACTAAAAGAGCACGATCTATTTTAAACCTTCTGCTGAGGTGGTAAAGAGGAGATAAGTTGAAACCTAGCTGCTATCTTGCTTGTGTGTGTGACAGATATGTCCAGAAATGGATAAAATTAAAAGCATTTTTCATATGCTAATACCAACCTGGATGAGGGAAAAAATACAGGGAACGGAGCCACAAAGTCAAGAGGTTTCTATCACGAGTGCATTTCTCCCATTACTTAAATTAGAGGACTTCTTTTCCCAAACTGATATACATATTTTTACTATGTCTGAAAGAAAATTCTATAGTAGAGTTTGATTTCAGTGTCAACCTTATGGCAGCCATGTGGGAGTGAGGTTATGGGACATGTGGAACAAAAGTCTTCCAGCCAGAGGAGGCCTTCTGAGCATAATGATTCTTATTTAAATTAGTCTATGTTTTATTACTCAGTTAGGGAGGGGAAAAGGAAACCAAGGAAAAGAATATTTCTTTAAAATCATGGTCACCTGAATTGTAAATGAAGAGAAATTAAGTAGGTTTCAGCTCGTAAAATGGACAAACATTTTCATATCATAATAATAATTTCAAGCAATCCTCTTTTTTTTTTTTAAATTTTACATTTAAACTGTTTTTCCTGTTGGCATGCCTGCCGATTCATTTGTAAATGTGCTTTAAATTCCTTTGTATATTACAATGAATGCCACCTCTTTAAATGCTCTTAGTAATTTAGCGAACTTCTTTGCCAGTGGGTGAAAGTACAGTATTGTACATGCATAAGAAAAGGTACATTCATTATGCTTCACGTATGAAAAGGTATATTAGGAACGGTTTTGCTTAAAGTGGAGGGGTGAATGGAGGAGCCCCTGATCCATCATAGGGCTTTTGCATGTGTGGGAATGTGTCTCCGTGAGCCCAACGTCCAGAAACGCCGGTTGGGAACCTACCGGCAAATGTGTGCCTGTGAAACCTGAGAAGATTTATAACAAGTAGGTAATCGTTTCAGGCCTACGCGAGGGGAGCGGGGAACTAAAAGCTCACGCTGGGGCCGAACAGGAGCTTTAGGGAGAGAGAGAGAAAACCTGGGGGTCTGGTTTCCTCTGTCTTCTGCTACGGCTGTCACGAGGCGCCGTGCTGTGCGATGGGAAAAGGGTCACGGGAGGAGTAGACTTGGAGTCCTCCTGTGACTTTGAAGCGTGTTTTGGGGTCAGGGTTGACCTCCGAAGCTTGCCACACGACTGATCTGTGGTGTGCAATAGGTAGAGGGGCAGAAATGAGGTGGCCTCTGGAGCCTGGCCTTGCGCTGCTTCCCATCTCCTTTACCCAGGTGTGGGATCGCTCCCGGCTCGCTCAGCATGAGCGGGAAGGTTCAGTCAATTGGCATTGTTCTTAGTGTGAGAAATGTCATGTGCCACGACGGAAGGTGAAGGGAAGGAGCGTTGAGAAAGCATGGGTATGGCCAGGAAGGGACAGCATCTCTGGGACAGAGCGCAAGGCCGCAGCGGGCCAAATCATGCTCATCACCTCCTCCTTTTCCTCAGGATCGCTCGCTTCAGTAAGGTGAGCAGGATCCATGACATTGGCTTGGCTTCTGGGTGAAGAACAGCCACAGCATTACAGAGAGGGTTGGTCAGTTTATGGCCAATAAACATAAAAGCTGAGAGGGTTTCAATGAAACATTCTTCTCCAAACTAGAGGTCATTCATTTTGCACTTATTCCTTTATGTGGTTTTTGAAAGTTTAATTTTAAGGAGAGGATGTGGGTACGCTCTGTTTGTTTTCTTTCCCTTGCCTTTTCTTTCTTTCTTTCTGAGCTCTTTACTTCGAATTAATTTCATAGAAATGCGTGCGAATGCTTTCCAGTGGCATGCCAGCTGTCATTTTTCGACTGGGGGGGAACCCAGAGTTTATTTTCGAGCTGCAATTTTAAGCTTGATTCATTGTAATAAGTGTCACTGTAAAGCAGGCGAAGGAGAGTTAGCTTTCATTAACATTCTTCAATTCTGGAGCCCATCAGGAGGTAGATAAGGTACCACCGGGTCCATCCACCTCCCGGACCACAGGAGGACAATGCCAGGAATGTTTGCAATGTGTTTCTATTTTTGTCACACCTATGTGTGGCCATCCATCTGGTCTTAATCAATCAGTCTCATCCCGGAGCTTTGCTGTTCTCCCAGCTGAAATAATACACTTCTTCAGCGAGAGCTCTGCCTCAAGGAGGGTCACTACTCACCATTCCCCAGACAAGGCATATTAACAAGGCTTACATATTTGTAAACATAGGTAAACCCAGGAGGGGTGGTTGGGAAGGAACATTTTGAAATATGAATATTTTATGAATAAACCACTGTGTTGTTTACTTAGCGATATTACACAGGAAAACTTGATGAAGTACTAGAGGTAAATTTGTTTTAGCAAGAAGAAAAAACAACAAAAACCCACCACCAACCCCTCCAAAGCACCGAGACAAAGATAAATGATGAAAGAGTGAGTGATCCACCACCCTATTTAAGCAGAGGTAGCGTTTATAAAATATGCTTCTGAAAGAGCGGAGAAGTGGGTGGTGAATACTGTAAAATGTGCCATTTATTTATTTAGATTGCACATCAGGAGATAAAACAAATGAAAACTCTGACTTGTTAATAATTTACATTTAAGTGGAAAAATTCTTACATGCTGTTAAGATACCTCCAAGACCTGACACCGCAAACGCAAATAATTTACATTCTTTGTGCGCACGCCACTTCGCTTGTCTGGGGGAAAAAAAAAAAATAATAAAATTCAAATATGTGTTCAGGGGCGATGAAAACCAGGTTACATTTACACTCTTATAATTACGTTTATTAATTTCGGATGCGTCTTTTGAAGCATCCGTGGAGCTGACCTTCCCATTCATCAGGTGTTCCTGGCTGAGAATCTGCTGGGCCATACCTCGCAACCTAGGAGGTAGGAGATGCTAAAAGAGGGGATTTCTTTTCAATAAGCAGCGCTATTACTTTTCCCCCTAACAGCTTATGCAAAAAGTTTTGTGGGGGAGAAAAAAAAGCCCCAGTGAAAAAAAAAAAAAAGAGGAGTGTGCATAACAATAACTACCTCTGTCCCTTCTGTTTTTGTTCTTTTCATGTCAGGGAACTTTTTAGCCGTGCTGCCCGGGTAACTGCTCTGGAAGGTTGGAATATCTGTTGTTGAAGGAGGTTTGTGATTGAG
Source organism: Rhynochetos jubatus (assembly GCA_027574665.1). Lineage (NCBI taxonomy): Eukaryota > Metazoa > Chordata > Aves > Eurypygiformes > Rhynochetidae > Rhynochetos > Rhynochetos jubatus. The sequence goes on along the minus strand of CM050654.1, from coordinate 39,266,173 downwards.
GGCCCTCTGACACAACCTTTTGTTGCTCTGAGGTGTTTGATCCTCTTTCCCTTTCTTCTAAAACCAATCCCATCCCTTTAAAAAATGGATAACCAGCACTTCTTTTACTTATTGTCAGCTTTTGGAAAGTTACTGTGGGGGGTTGTAGAAGTTTAACTAGTTAACCCTTTGCATCCTGATAATGGCAACCCGCTAGTACTTCTTTTTCACTCCTTCCCGGGCAGGGAATATTTCCATAGCTGTGTCAGGTATGCAAATCCCCTTTTATAGGGAGCCATGTGACGGGTTGGCTTGCGGACAGTTTGCTCGCCGATCTTTCTTTCCCCTGGCTCGGTGGAGCTTGCTTAGGGAAACCAGGTTCAGCCGAGAGCTCCGAGCGTGAGTGGGGGCCGAGGAGTCGCTCCCCAAATCATAATGGTCGCTATTCAAGTGTGCTGAAATTTTAAAATGAGTCAGAATTTGTAGCTGCTGATTTTTCTTCTCTTTCCTTGAACTGAAACTTGTGAGAGTCACCACAGGCGTAGGCTGATATGATGCACTTTTTTTTTCCCCTCTTTGAGAGCAGCTCTGAATAACAAGAATTCACAGAGAGTCGCTCTTCAAAAGTGTGTGGCCAAATCTGAAAGTAACAAAGGAAGAACACCTTAAAATGAGATGTGTAATAAGGATGCTCTCTCAGAGCCTTGGGTTTTAAAAATGGGACTTGGTTTTTGGTGGTGTGGTTTTTTTTTTTTTTTGAAGCGACGCAACCTGTGCTATAGGAAAGAAAAGCAGCTTAAATGGATTATTTAACAAAAAGCAACTTATAGCTCCTAGATAGTGACCTACATTCTGCACACAATGATGATGTTTTACGGTGGTGATAGGGTTAATAACCTAACATCATTCATGTAGTGTTTTTTGAAAATTGAATTTTACTGCTACAAAGTAAATGTAACAGCCCTCTGGAGACAATATTACAGGCACTTTATTGTTTGCTAAGCTGATGTCATCTTTCTACGGACTGACTTTAAAACAAAGGCAGAACATTTATTACAAATATCACTGTGTGAAAGGAAATCTACTGAAATATTGTTTAGAAGGTGGACTGATAAAAATGTATTAATACTTGGCTTTGATTATCTGCAAAGTTATGGCTGTGGAATGCTTTCTCCCGTGATCTCTGCCCAACAGAAATGTTCGTCTTGGATATTACACCTACTTTTATTTTAATGTTATCCATCTCTGAGCATGTGTTACTTTTAAAACGTGTTTTATAATATACTCTACAGCTCATTTATAACTCCTTACAGTTTCTTTGTAAGAATGTAAATAAGGTTTTGATCAAAACCTAAAATATTTCCCCTCAAAACATTTTCATGTAAACAGGGCCATGTCTTCCTTGCTGAAATCACTACAACTGCTCACATGAGTAAAACCGATGAGACTTGGCCCTCTTTTAGGGAGTGGTTTGGCTCTGATTTGCCTTCTGCTATGAATTTTCCCACTGACTGCAGTCTGTGTAGGCCATGGACCCTCTAAGGGCCAGTATTTTCCAACCTGGATCCCCAGACGGGTGCCTACATCAGCATCTCCTGGTGTGGCAAAGACACTGGAGGGTGAAGATTCAGTGCCTACAAGTTATGGAGGTTAAGTTACATGTGTTCTGTCCTTGGAGAACCACTCCGTATGTTTTCATACAGAGCCTTAATGAAATCACCAGGTTTGAAAATTTCAAGCTGGTTGTAGATGACCCTGAGCTTTGAGTTTTATCGTTCCAGTGCAGCCTTTCTAAGTAGGTTTTAAGCGAACAAAATACATTTGTCCCTTTTGAGAAGAGCGAACGATTCATTTGCAAATAATTTAATATCCATTAAAGTTTAAATTTCCTTTGTTTCCTCACTTGCAGAGTAAATCAATGACCATTTCAAAGTAATAAGTACAATGAGGGAAAATACATTTTCATGTACCACAGTATCGCTGCTGTGGCTTTTGCAGGTGAAGCATAGAAAGATGTGAACAGCTTTCTGAGGACGGGTGTCTAAGCAACTGATTAGCTCATCTGTGTTGAAGGAAGACTGCAAGAGAAGTGTAGGAAAGAGGGACAAATTTAGAAAATGAGTAGTGGAGTTAACAGTAAAACCAGTAACTTAGTAGGAGTCTGTGATATTAGTATCACTTCTGAAGTCTGAGTACATGTAACGCGCTTTGCAAAGGTGGACATCTACCTACACTCCCCAGCAGAAGTTTATATTCATACCCCCTTGTTATATATTTAATGCTGACAGGTTGTGGCAGTTTATATCTGTGGGATTAAAACTGGCAATCGGAGGGTAACAGTTTACTTTTAAATATCCTCAGAGCGAAGTTTTCAGATTGCCAGCAACTATCAAAGGGTGTCTTGCCTGCCTCATTAATGCTAATATTCTTAGAAGTTAGAATATGATTTTGCATGTCAACCCAATCTATCTGGCATAGCACTGGACATCCTTTGACTGGTGCTGTGTGGCATTTTTTGTTTGATCTTTGGTGTTGCTCAGATAAATTTAATCCTGACATAAGCAAAACTCGTTCTGACATCAGTAGGATCTGCCCATAGGTAGGACAGCAGCAGCAGGCTCTGCTGGAAAGTTAGGAGTTCAACTATTTGAAAATGTAATCAAGAACAGGCTATTAACCTTTGGCTTAACCGAGAAGCGGAGGTTTGTCTTAACATGACTGAGCACAAATGTCCTTGTGTTCCTATATAAAATACCCTTTTCTTCAGAAAACCTGAACGAGTCTGACACAGATCCCACAGAAGTCACCTCAGTGGCTTCCAGGTTAGGTGTCCCAAGCAACCTCTTCAGCCAAGCCTAAAACCCAGAGGCGTTACATGATAAGAAAGGTTTCTCTGTGAGGGCTCAGACCATGGCTTTCTCAGACAGATTTTCTTTTCTGTAAGAGTTGGAGGGAAAGGATGGAGGGTTCCTGGCTTGTATCATTTGGTGCTTCCCAATGAAAATCAATTGCCTGTGGCCGTCGATGCCAGCTCTGAGTTTAACTCGCATTGGCCACTATTCCCAAGGTCTGCAAAAGAGCTATATATAACTACAATATATAATGGTTGCTGTTAAATGCATCAGCTTTGCAAATGGATGCACTAGACATCCCCTTTCTGTCTCATGTACTACAATTGTTTCAATTGTTTGAAGTCGAGTGCTTTATGCCACTGAGAAAGAAGTCTCTGTAATGACTCCCACAGCAGATAAGGCCTGTTGTAATGAGAATAAAGGTGATTCTTCATTGAACCCTGGACACAGACAGGACCCTGTAGTTCTCTAGCTCCTTGACTGGACTAGCACAGCCTTAATGCCAATGGGCAGAGGGCCAGGTACTGGTCTGGGGCTTGTAGTCCCAGAGCCCCAAAACCACAACAGTGAGAACTCACACGGAAAGGGAAAATAGGTACCTTCGTTGCAGGGGAAATGTCGAAACAACATGCCAGGTTATACAATCAGCGTTTCTTCATTATTTTAGTTGTACTAGAATTCAGGGAAGGTTTGGGCTTAAAAAAAAAAAAGCCCATCCCAGCAGCAACAATGGGTATAATCACACATTTGAACATAAGAATTAGTTTTACACGGCACGCTAGAAAAACCAAAATCTTGAGGAGCACTTTCAAAATAACCAGAGAAAAAGAAACCATTCCTTATGTCAGTCTTGTTAGAGAAGGATTAAGAAACTGGCAATTATTTTGGCGACCTTAATTGTTGCTCTGCAGGAAAATATGTAATTAGAGCACGTTCGCAGGCCTGCACACCTGCAGCACATCCTACAGTATAATGTCAGCTTTCAGTGCTTGCTGGTGCCAGGTTCTATCACAACCAGGCACAGTGATGCTCTGAGAACATTTCGGACTCGTGTAATGTAGCTTCTGTGTATGAAAGAAGCAGGCATTTACACTGCCATACAATGGAGTGCATTACTGCAACACTGGTTTCATTATTTTCCGACGCCTACCTTCAGCACTGCTCTGGTTTACTCAGTTTGAGGTTTTATTGTTACGGTATAATAGTCCTGTACATTTCTGAAATTCCCTTATTATTCAGCTTATTAATACAGTACTGGCTTGATTATCAGGCTGCAGTGGTGAAGGGGAAGATTCTGCGTGCTAGCGAAGTCAGAAGCTGGGTAAATTCCTGGTATAATGAGAACAATTGTTTGACGTGTTTTAGCCCGGCTCTCTGTGTGCATATAGCCGCGGATGCCAACGTACATATGTGCGTGCACGGGGAGGGGGGGTATGCCTAAAAAGGGAGTGAGAAGTGTTGGAAGCCAGCTTTAATTCTTTGACAGAACGGGGGGGAAAAAACCCCAATCCTCTTTGCGATGCTCCTTGCCTTTGCCTCTTCCCCACGTTACTCCTCTGGAAAACTGGAAAGTGAGTTAAAATAAAGGCTCTGTAGAGGGAATAGCTGTCTTCCAGCTAAATTCAGTAATCTGGCACGCTGATAGTTAACAGACTTCTCCCCCTAAGGGAGATACACTGTATTTTGCTATCTGACATGTTGTCATATATAAAGAAATCAATTGGTAATTAAATGATGCACCTTGTGAAGATGACAAAAGGCATTTGGTTGCGAAAAGAGAACTGGGTTGTGAGGGGTTTGTAATGAAGGCCTAATGACTATTCATAAGAGATTTTCAGTCCGTTGATCCACTTGACTGGAAAGTTCTGCCCTGGAGAGTTAGTGCTGTCAGATTCTCTCACCTCAGAAAGCCGCCGCGATCGACGGTGTGGAGTATGAGCGAGAAATTATCTAGTTGTTGCTTCAGGCCTGTCTTAGGTCACATGCAGAAGGCACACATCTGGCTTCCTGTAGGTGCAACCTCGGGACATAAACTTTGACTAATTTTTAAACTATAAATATGTAAGGCTGACACTGAATAAGTTACCTTTTATTCATGTTTTCATAAATTTTCTAGTGTGTTAAAGCCTTTAGTGGAGCTACCATTTTGGACTTTCCAGCTTCTGCTCCTCTTGCAACAATTCTGTTTTCTTTTCCTCCGACACATGGCATTTGAAGAAATTTCTGTGGTGCTTATGCTACCCACGTTACCTCCCGACTTCTTGCCTACAACCGATGGATCAACCAGAATTGTTTTGGTAGGGTCACCTACGGAGAGGACTTGGTAGGGGTGTCAGGAAGCATTACAGGGTTGCAACACAGATTTTGCCCCAGGTGGAGCATTTTCTTGGTGTGTATTTCTCCGGTCACTAGTGCTCAGGATAACCATACCAGACCATCAAGGGCCTCTTCCTCTGGGTATTCCCTGATCTTTTCCCTTTACAGGAGCTCCCTTGGATGAGGATTGCTTGGAGGTGGCACACCAGGAGGTAGATACCCACAGTGTCCTAGTTAAACCAAGTGCTGCACCCTAATTGCTGAGATGAACACCTTTTACACATCCATCTCCAACGTTGCACCCTCTTGAGTGAATAAATCTCTCTAGCGAGTGGTATTTTCTAATTAAAACTGAAAAGGAACAAATTGATTTCGGGAAGCTATTCTGGAGCGTGTAGATGTTGCCACATGCCGATCAAATCCGGCACAGCTCCTGGGTGAGAGCCCTGAGCTCTGTACATGTTTGCTTTAGAAAAGTGGCCATCCACGTTATCTTATCAGGCAGCTCACCTTATCAAAGGTAAACATATTTACCACCTCGTTAAAGGTTCTTTGCACCAGCACTTGAAAGCAGTATTTGTGGACAAAAACCTGTCATTGTTTAAGGCAGACAGGAGGACCTTATGGCAAACTTTGGAGGTTTCAGTCTGTCAATAGTGGAGCAGGAAAGTAATTCAATACATTATGCATATTTGAGATGGCCTCATTGGTGTTTCCTTCTTGTGTATTGTGGTTACTGAATTCTGCTGATGCGTTTGCCAGAGCTGACAAGGTAGACCAAATGAATGGACAAATGCCAAAAAACCAATTATGTTTATTAATGTACATTGATTGCTTGTTTAGGGTATAAAACAAATTAAAAAATACATTAGTATTTAAACCTTCTTTTTATAGCTGGTCTAATGACTACATGTAATATAGTGTCTAGTAAAGGACAATCTACAGGACCTATAACTCCTGGCTTTATTGTCATATTATTTGACTTGGATTTAAAAGGATGTTTCTCTTGTCATTTCTCTAAATGACAATCTGTATGGTTTTGTTAATATATAGGCCTTAAGTCAACTTGTTAAGGCCAGGATCAGCTTTTCTTGATTACTGTAAACGTAATAACGACCTCAGCTGTGAGCATCCCTCTGTTTGGTGCCACCCACACACCCTTGGTCCCAGTGGAATGCATGGTGGGAGTCCAGAGGCGCAGGGAGAGAACTTGCCCCAAACGCAGCACCTTCCTGTCACGCTGTTTTTCCTGAGGAAAGACAGCTCTACAAGGAGACAAGGCAACAAACCTTTGCCCGTGTTCGCTGCTTTTGTCCCCATTTCCACTGTCCCCTAAAGTGTCCAGGAGGCACAGGCTTGGAGTAGTTTGAGCCCTTTGGAGGAGAACAGACACATGCCTGGTCTTCCCCCTCTCCACCCCATTCCCATGTACATACCCAAGATGCATCACACATCCACCAACAAAATGCAGCATTTAATCGGAGGCCGACTGACACACAGGAGAGGCGTCTGGGATTACATCCCAGTATTGTTTACGGCACAAGAAGTTGCTAAATAATTTTACAGTATCTCTTTTAAGTCTGGGCAAGAAAGTTATAGCACTTTAAGATGAGGGCAACATCATTCAGTATGGTCTTAGAAGTACTGCCAAATAGCAAAGTGAAAGCCATAAAGTAAACATGACTTAGCGACACCTGGACCTTTCAGGTTTTATAGCAATTGTTTATAATGTTGGACTGGCCTCTAAAATATGTCTGCAGAAACCGTGCTGGAGCTTTATTTTAACCTAACATGCTCACTTTTTATGTTCTACCCAGGTTCCACCCTTCATTATTTGCAGTCGTTTAAGGAGTCCTGCTTTTTTCCCTTACTCTTTTACCCAGCCTTTTATTCACTAGCCAGGGCGGTGACGTAGATTTAGCAGCAGTTTCCACATTTAACGGGTGTCTTTCAGAATTCCTCAGCATTATCAGCGCGTGTGGCTCAAAACATGGCTCCAAAAGACATTTTTGCCATTTTTTGGGTTGTCTTCTGCAAAAAACCCCGACCAATCAAACAAACAAAACAAAAAAAAAAACCCACCACTGGATGCCCTTTTCTCAAACAGAAACTAAGATGTGGGGGGAAAAAAAAAAAGGAATTAATTCTGAATCCACAGAAGTTCCCATAAAATGTGGTTTGGTGGGTTTTTTTTCGCTGCTCAGTTGGAAACTCTTGTCATACAATGCCCCTATAAACCTACCTCGGTACTACCAGGCCCTATTGGAACTAATGGGGCTTGACAGTTCTTCAGTTAAAAATTATACATGAGGGTCACTTTCCCTTAAATTATCTATTGTATGCCAGCTGTTCACAACTACAATGGTCTGACTTTCTTCCCATTGCCTAAAATGGTTAGCTTCACTGCAAAGCTGTCGCGACTCGTACTGTAGAGAGCTTTTAAAGGCACTACTTCATCTTAAGCAACACCTTGATGGTGGTACTAATTTCAGATAGATTTTTATCAGTTTCAGAGAATGTCTGGGGCATTGGTTTTGCTTGTTTTGTGTCACAACACTTGAGTTATATCATAATTTCTCATTTGCTGTACAACTTTATTCTATTTTTATGCTTCTGAGTGATGCTGCTCTAAGTGCCCATGAGTGGTACTTCCGGACCATGAGCACTATCAGAGGCAACCTCGGGTAGATAAAACTCCTTGTCTTTTTGTTGGGGAGGGGAGAAAGGGTCATTGTCAAGTGCTGGTGGGGTTTTTTTTCCCTCTTTTTTCCCCTCTTGCCTATTAAAACTGAAGGTACTGCAGGTTTGGGTTTTTTTTTTTCATAAAGGGAGACTACACTTGGGTCATGCTTATTTCAGAATCAAAGCTTTCATCCTCAAATACTTCTCATTACTTGTTGAAGTCTGCAGTGGTCATCTTTAGGCTGTAATTAGAAAGCCTGACACTTTTAAAGACTGCCTGCAAAATGAAATATTCCTCAAAGTTTTGGGGGTTATTTTAGGGTGGTGGGTTGTTTTTTTTTTTTGGTCCTGATTTGAAAATGAAAAGCAACTAACTTTTCTGGTCTGCCTGGTACTTAAATAAACGTGGCACCGTTATCTCTATAGATTAATGAATAGCGGAAATATGTGGCAAAGGTTTATACTCATACTCTTCCCTGCCTTATCAGGGGCATTATTTTTGATTTTAAGTGTTTTAGTAGTTATTTCTGCAACCTGGCACAGCTACTGCATCTGTAGCATTGTTTGATTTTAGCATGCACTAGTTTCGTGTCGACCCACGCTTTCCATACCTCTGAGCAATTAAGAAGCCTATAGCAACACAACTAGTTGCAGTCAAAACCTGGCGCAGCTGCATATTGATACTTATCATTAATTTATTTAAAAACCTGGTCACTGATCCACAGGCTGCGGCAGCTGGACAAGATCCCATATTGGTTGCAGTTACACGTTTCTCCCGCTCCATTATGTGATCTTTCAGGGATTGGGTGCATTAATATGCAACTGTTCTGTTTTCTTTCAGCTGGCTTGTAAACTCTTTAACCAGTTGAACAGAGTTTGCAATTGTTGCGGGGTTGAGTGGGTGGATAGGAGCCGGGGCTGCAGCCTTGTCCAGTTGTAGATAGAATAAAATTGACAATGATGCAATGGAGCTGGCATCTGGACAACTCCGTGGGATGAATGGCACTGCTCTCGCAGTCCCTCCGGTGGTTGTACGCCTTGTAATAGCTAGCGTAGGAAGGGTGGTGAAAATTGATATGCACTATTACTACATGTATAAAACTTAACACTGGGGCCATAGCACAGGTGGGGGGTTCCTGTTTATTGATTTTTATTACTTGGTTAGAACATACGGCTAATGCTTTTATACTCCGGGAGCTCTGGGAGTGCTCACCTCAGGTAATAAACCTCTCTGTACTTTGCAGTAGTTCACAATTTACATGTGAGCTTACGTTACGCCGTACAAAGCCATCCCTCTCCCTTCCGCAATACATGGCTGAAAGGGAAAAGAAAGCAACTTAGAGCGTTTGTTTCAAATTTTGAAAACTATCCGTTCCTGCGATGGAAATGGTCTCTTATTCTAATTACTCATATTTCCAAGAAAATTAGTCACACAAACTTATGTTATGTGTTGTCTCAGAGGTTGAAAGCAAATTAGGTTTCCAATAAGACAGTACATCAAACAAAGTAGCATGTTCTTGATGCAGATGACTTTTTTTTTTTTAGAATTATGGTTGGACACTTTTGGCAGACAGATTGTCTTTTACTCTATCAAAATGACAGTTTCTTTTGTAACTGCTACATTCATAATTAGAAGGAGAGAAGCAATCTGCCCAATTTAATATACTAAAAGAAGTTTAGTGTCTTGTGCTAGTAATTTCATTATTTTAAAATATGAATTAATTGTCTTAAAATAATATTGTTAGAAGTATAACTAGTAGGATTATGGAGCTAATTCTCTTTTTTTTTTTTCTTCAAAAAATCAAAGCTTCTATTAATGCACTTCAGGCTAGATTAGGATTTTAGGTTTATATCAGGTGTTCTGTTTGAAGATTCAGGGGAACAGGCTGGAGGCGGGGGAAATGAATCCTTAATGTGAAATTCCTCTGTACAAACCCAGAGCTCTCCCAGGTTTACTGTAAGATTGCAAAGCTTAACTCGGGGTAATGAATGAGGAGAACTAGATGGCTTCACAGCCTGGGAATAGAAGAAAAGGCCTTTCACCTCGGGTTCATGCGGTTTTCTCGGGGAGCTCAGTGCCAACGGGGCCGCCTCTTTATTTTTTGGGTGGTTGTATAAAGGAGTTTCACACACAGTCTCCAAACTTGCTTTGTTCCTGGTGTCAATATAATGGTTATTCCAGTGCCCAAAATTGCACAGGTTTGCAAGTGCAAGGTCTCCAGTCCTCACCAAAATTTGTGGCTGTGAGACATAAGTCACCAAAAAAAAACCCCTCCAAAAAACCCTGATATATTGTTTCTAAACAAAGTATATTAACCTTGGAAGTTTAACTTTCTCTCATGAAATATGATCCTGACATGGGCCATACTTTGTATTTCATGAAAAGGGCAAATAACTTTATGTTTCAAGTAGGTTCTTTTTGTTTAAAATCCATATTATCTTTTCACCTTGAGGTAGGCACCTGACAAAAACTGAACTGACCCAGCAGCAACCAAAGGATGTTTGTATCTCAAAGCAACAAGCTCAGGGTTTCGGGCAGGTACCCAGTGCAGGAGGGAGCACATCCTTGGGGATAACTGGTTACATTTTTTTTTGAACACTAATTGGAGGATGAGGCCACCCTGCCTGGTCAAGTAGGAGCCCTGCCAGCGAGGGATCCAAGGTGAGAACGAAGGGTTTCTTTCCCCAGGCAGTGGAGAGCTGCTGGAGGACCCTGAGGGCACCCACTCCACTGCTGGAGAGGTTGTGGCCAGGGTGCTGCTCTTAACACTGCATTTAAAAAAAGGGAAAATACTTGAAGGCTTGAGGTCTGAAGCCTCATTCCTCATCCCTTATTTCACCTCTTAACCACAGGCAATGTCTCTGAAGTTTACATACTTAAAACTACAAAAATAATGCATTTTTAACAGAGATGTTTTCTCTGTCGGGAGGTCCCTCTTGGTGCTCTTTCCCTTTTGCTCAGTATCAGCGAGCCCTTGCCCTTTGCCATCAGCTCTGTATGAAAACAGCTGCAGAAAGCCTTATCCCAACCGGAATAAAATCATTATGACACAGCAAACCCAAACGTGACGTGTGGTTTTAACAGCCTCTTATGCCCAGCTCTGCATTTCCTTTTGGCTGCGAGGATAAGGTTGGGGACCAGCCTACTAAGAACATTTCAGCTGACCGCGAGGCACATGCAGATAGGAGAAACTCTGAGCCATTTTAAGCTCAAAGTCTGGTGGGAAGCAGGCTCTGGAGGTGGTGTTACTCCTCATGCACATACGCACTGGCAGCCAGTAGTTTCTCATGTGTACGGCAACAAAAATATGTGCTGAAAGACCATCAGTTTCAACACCAACCGGAGTATTTCTAGTGCTGCAAGGCACGAATTTTGCCCTTTTTTGCATTGATCAGGATATATTGAGTGAGACACCTGGTAGGAAAAAAAGATAAAAAGGAAAATAGGCCATGAGCACCCTGTGGTCGATGGAGGGGTGGCCAGAGGAGCATGGCTTATTTCTCGCTTCCCTTCTCAGGTGACTTGCGGAGGAGTAGGAAATGCAGGTGAAGAGGGCTGGGGGAAACCCCCCACATAGGGGCATGACTGGGGCTGACCTCCCTTCCTCCTCCTCCCCATGGCACCTCCCAGTCGCTCCTGATGCAAGCGCGTGACCGTGCTGCAGATGTGAGCGCTGGCGCCAGGATGAGCTGGGTTGTAGGAGGGATGCGCGCCGTTATTAAATTGGTGTTACTGCTGTTCTCTTGAGGAAGGCAAGCGATGAAAGGCTCCCGGGCATCTCTGCAAAACCCAGGGACAACACCACGGGCATGCAGAAGGCATCTCTCCAGCCACGGGACGTCGTCCCTGCCGTGTTTGGAAGGCTCGCACTGAACAATGGTGGCTTTAGAGTTTGTTAGAAAGGACAATCAGATACTTTTTCCCCAACAGAAAATGCTAGTGGTTTAGATACATGGGTCACTGCTAACTCTCCCTCTAATACTTTCTGCTCGATACATACCAAAGGGGAGAGCAGTCCGAGGCATGTCTGTCCTTGGGCCAAAGCCAAATGTTCATTTCAGTAATACTATTTACTGGGAGACATCTTGATTAACAGAGCTTAATACTACGTGAAATCACTAGCAGTTATCTAGCTCTAGCAGTACTTACGCTGTTGGCACTTTCTTTCTGACTTTTTTTTAAAGCATTTCTCCCCATAATCATAATCTCCCATCGGCATTTTGCCCTTCCCCAGGACATCAGCCGAGCCAGGCTCCGGCTGCGTCCCGCGCGCCTTGCATTCGTGCCACCGCCGATGCACCGGCGCGCGTCGAAACCTGACGTGAGGTCGGTGGGACACTGAGTCAGAGCTCTGTTCTTACCTGTCTTTAAAGCTGATAAATTTTTCATGTGTCTCAAGAGTTTCACATCTACTGTCTAACGCGGGAAAGAGTGAAGTAGCCCGGGTACTTTTTCATGTCTCATCGACACGAAGCTGCTCAGCTATGAGTTAGACGACGTACTCATTTCTGTAAATTCAGAAGCTGGTGGTGCAGTTTTTCACACAGCTCCTTCAGTGACCCCTAACATCTGCCTAACCCTTAAGCGTACACAAACCATTTCTGACTTGGGTTAGAGGGTAGAGGGATATTTTTTGCCGTGCTCTTTTGGAAAGCATGTTTGTTGTAGCTCTAGGCCAGTAATACTTTTTTTTCCTAAGCATTTTTACCTAGTGGATTTATGTACTCTAAGCGTCTCTCTGGTCGTCTTTTTCCAGCGAACAATGCTGTATTTCCCCTCAATATTGAATGCGTCCTAGGCTGGCTCTTTTATCACTCCTTTTCTTCTCGGTGTTTCAGAGTTTCGGAGTCTTCCTCCTTTGTCTCAGAAAGGAGCAGTGCTGAAAGCATTTCCACCTGGATGTTTAAATTATTTAAGTTGCAGGAACCAGACCTTTTCCCTCCTGAGTAGTTGTGGGTTTTAAAGGCTAAAATTGCTTCATCATGCCAAAGTGAAAGTATGCATAAATTATTTAGTTAAACCTGAGAAAATACAGACTTTTCTCAGTGATCTTTCAAGGGCTGCCTACTTAAATTTCAGAAGAATGGGCAGGGGTTTCTCTCTCTCTCCCTCTTCTTTCTTTCTCTTGAAAAATATTTTAAGTACCTATTCAGCCTTTTCTGAGATAAAGCTGTGACCAAAAATCGGAGGGCTGGGTTTTGAGCAAGTGTTTATAATAGAAAGGAAAATGCTGTAGAAATCCTAAGTACTCCTACTTCATCACGAACCTATGAATTCTCTCACCAGAGCAGGTAACAGGCAGCCGTGACTATTCCTGATGTCAAGCAGGGGTTTGTGTCAGCGTTTCCACTGTGGCCTCTGTTTAACCGACTTTCAGCTTTTTTTTTTTTTTTTAATTAATTTTAGGCTAGATTATGGTATTCCTGCTACTCTGCACAACAGAATTGTCTTGCTGTGGGTAGTAAGGCTACCTAAAGCATCAGGTAGTGCTCTTCCTGTAGCAGAATCCGTCCCTTTTTATTTTTAAGGTGTAATGATGCTGGTATTAAAGTTAATGAGAAAGCTCCCTTCGGCTGCAGGGGAGCAGGAGTGGTGTTTAAACCTTTTCCAGGCCACCAGAAGGACCCACCAGCACGGGACCTGGTTCTGTCAACACGGCAAAGTTTACAGGACTCGTCCCCTGTGTAAGGAAACCTGATCTTTCCCCGGCTGATGTCAATATTTCTGTCACTGACTGTGGGATCTAGATTAGGGTCAGATATAAGGGTGTAAAAGAGAGGGGGAAAGAAACAACACACTTTCCCGTGAAAGCCATTATTTGTTTTACTGTGTGTTTTTTAGTATAGTCTGTCTCCCAGGTTGTGTGACGGTGGGAAGGGAAGGAGTAAAAAATACTCTTAAAAGAAGAAATACAAACCCTGCTCCGTGGCCGACGCTAGAAGGTACTCCACTGCAAATTGTGAGGAGTTATCAGAAGGATAAGATTGCTGCAGGAGCCATTTCTCCATTTTGCAAACTATTAATTTGGCCTTGTTCAAATTAAAATTTAAAGGAAAAACAAAGAAAGAAATGCTCTGAACTGAAAGCTGTGGTTGGGAGGAGGTGGCCGGTGGGGAGGGCAGCCAGCCCCTTGCCCTTTTCGTTGGCGTCGGGGACATGGCTGGGAGCTGGAGGGCGGCAGCAGCCACCGGCGGGAGGGTGAAGTGTCAGGACTCCAACGGGGTCCATCAGCCAGTGATTCATTACGCGAGAGACACTGGCACCGTGCATGGCAGTGACTTCACGTTTAGGGGATTGTGGTATGCCCCGCGATGAATATGTATTTTCAGAATGAATGTATACACCAAAATCCCTTCAGTTTTTAGTCAATGGAGCCCATACAATCAATCAGGTAGATGATACCATATGTGCAAAACCAATAGAGATCACAAAAATACATATTTATCCAAGCTGGTCCTTCAAGCTGTTGTGGCAAGCCAGATAAATTTTGCATGTTTTCAAAACTGGAGCAGCGACGAGCAGAAATCTGGAATGGATGTTAGGAGCTGTTTCCTAATATAAATCCTGCTTAACTGCTAGAAACTCTTCAGTTTCTCCTACCAACTCCTATCTACTTTAATCAACAGTTTGGGGGGTTTATCTCTTTCATGCTTTAAGGGGAAAAGGCACAGACCAGGAAAAAAAGAGGCTTGGGAGAAATAACTTTGTAGCTGCAGTTTAGTGAGAGTATGGAGACATGAGCCTTCTCGTGCAAGCGGGGAAAGAAATTGTTAAAAATCACAGTGTGAGATGGGGAATCAGCTGTAGCTGCAAATCTCATTGCTTTGGTTTAGTTTCTGCCACAACCTGCACATTAGCGTTTTCTCTCTCTGAATTATTGTGAAGATTTGTATTATATGTAATTACAATACAAAGAGGCTCTGCCAGATAAAGCTATTTGCTGAAGTACTGTTTTCAAAAAACACCGAGTCCTTTCACACTTTAACTTACACCTTTTCATTACCTGCTAATAAAAGTACAGTGGATAGATTTGCCTAAACATGTCTTGCTAAGAACATTAACCCCATGGGTAACTCTGGCCTTTTGAGATGCAAGCTTTCAATTTTAATAATGTCTCCTTAAAAAAAAGTCACGTAAAGATACCGAACTATTTTTACCCCTTTTTGCCAATGTTGTAAGCATCCTCGTACTGTAGATAACAGAGTTAAGTATAGAAAATGCATTGTGGTCAGGCTCCCAGATTCACTACTGCCATGTGAATTATAAACCTTACAAACAGGGGTGATACATCATTTTTTATTAAACTTATAACACGACTGCTGCACAAATAGTGTTTACATAGAAGGGTATACATTTAATTTACGTGCTGGGAACATTTCTAAAGAATATAAATTGCATTTTGAAAGCTTCCTTCTCCATGAAGTTCATCAATTTTTTTTTTTTTCCTTTTTTTCTGGCATTTTAATTGGAGCATCCAAACTGCATGTCCTTACTCCAAGTATCAGAGACCAAATATCTGTTGTACAGTTATAAAATCAACTCTAATTTTCTTCCTACGAAGTACCAGATAATCAGCCTGTAAATTTTACCTACATTACTGTGGGGATGCGGAGCTATAAATT
>CM050654.1:39240721-39245721 GCA_027574665.1 Rhynochetos jubatus | reverse complement strand
TCCATCTGTACGTGTAGGGCGTGCCCTTGGCCCCTGCATCCAAGAGGGGACAAGTTGGCGGTCACATAACTTTAGTTTCACCACTGCTTAAATTTGGGGTACTGATATATTTTTTGAACTTTTTTTTGCTCTTGTGAAGGTCTGCATGTGACAAAATGTGTTTTTCCAAAAAGAAACAGCAAAATCAGGCCAGGAAAGCATGCATGAGCTTATAGAGAGTCCTCTGGAAAGCAGGTATTCCTTTTCCCCACGTTTTTAAAATATTTTAAGTTTTGACACATGTTGGCCCAAAATAATTATTTACTCTGTACAACCAGTAGTAAAAAGCACCCAGAGGGAAATTCTGGCAATGTTATTTCCACACATCTTCAACTGAGTCTGATTCTAGTCAAAGTTATGTTGATGTAAATCATGGGCTAAGAAGCTTGATTTAAGTCAATAGTTACACTGGCATCAAATGTGTGCGAATATAATTAAAATCAGCCCTCCTTGGAGCTGTGCATGTGTGGCAAAATTTGGACCTCAGTGTTGCAGAAATGAATTAATAAATGCAAAGAAGGTTCAAAAGTTGTAAAATTAAATATACATCTGTGAAAACATCTATCCAATTACGTAGCTGCACATTTGCAGGATGCATTTTACACTTCATGTGGAATTAAACTATTAGTAAAAATCTGTCTGCAAATAGTGACACTTACTTTAAAAGATCACATGGACTTATATTGTTTCATAATGCATCTAAAATAGCTGTTCCTGAAACATCACTTCCACTTTAACAAAATGTGTTACTCTCACACTGGCTAAAACTCTCTTTTCCTGAGGAAGGACTATTGAAGTACTGAAGTATTTAGCTGGGAAGGGTTGGGTTAACACATGTAATTTCTTTTCTTTCATTGGACTTCCTTTTGCCAACTTTACCTTGTATAAATAATTTTGCCTGTGAGAGTCTTTACATGGAATGCAGATTGACTATTACTTCCTGAATAGATTTAAATTTAACACCAATTTAGTCACTGTAGTATTCCTATATTGGAAATAACAGCTTCCATAGGACTTCTACAAAGTGCCAGAAATATGATCTCATATGTGGAAACAAATTTTAAATGTGTTTTCTTTTACATGTTTTCTTTTCGTATATTTTTCCCACCTATGCTTCCCTTGTTTCCCAAATTCTCTCCTCTGCTCCAGGGCTGAGAGAAATCTGGAAAACTACCCTGTGAAAAAAGCCAGCTTTTAATAGGAATTGCCAGTCTCACGATCATTTTTTGTTAAAGCTTATTTTTTAAAAAAAGCAAGCTAGTTCTCCTTCCCAAATACCAGATGCTTTTAAGATAAAACTGGGCTGTCCCGTTCATAATTTCTGAACTGAAAGGTGAATGCCAATAAAAAGAGAGGTTTGATCAGGAGTCTGGAAATCGTTTATTTAGCTTGGATGTTGCGAAAGTGATTGGCTCCTGCTTTGGGAAGTGGCATTTCCCACAAGCTGCTGGGATAGCCCTGACTGCCTGGCACGGCTCACCAGTCAGGGAAGGGGCTCGGGAAAGAACACAGCTCCTCTCTTTTCCATGGGGACATGGAGGGGCCAGGTCTTGGCTCTGAGATGCATCAGCTCACATGGGAGGGCAGCGTGGAGTTGCCACCTCCCCGTCTCCGTAGCAGAGCTGGAGAAAACCATCCCTCATGTACAGCAGAAGCGCTATGGGGAAGGGACTAACAGTGACTTTCCCTGTTCTTCTCCAGAAGACCATGCTAATGCAAGGCTTAATCTTTGTTTCCTCCTTTCTTAGTCAAAAAAACCAAAACCAAATAAAACAAAAAAAAAAAAAAGCCCACCTCAGAGTGAGATCATCGCTCAATGCATTATGGTTTGGATGCAAATGTACATTTTTGGTGGGTTCCTTGGCTCATATGTCAGGCGCTATTGGAATTTTTAAAGTTATTTGGCACTTGAATAGTATGGTTTCCAACTTCTTCTTCAGCTTGTGAGGCAAATAGAAAAGAGCTAATAATACACTTCAGTTTGCTCTCCAGGCTTGGAAAGCTAGCAACAAACTTGCTGTAACTCTAATACTCCTTCTCTAGCATGCTCCTACTTTTTGCCATCAGAAATCTCTGTAGGCGCAGCTGAAGGTGTGGGCAATGACTGGCCCGCTCCCTGGCAGAGAGAAAAATTGCTGCAGGTCAACGAGGCGACACACCTTATCATGAATATTGCCTTTTTTTCTGCTTTTTGCAGTGCTTTGCTTGACACTTCTCGAGGGAGGGTGCATCTTGCCTCCTTACCCGTCTCCCAGACCACCGAAGGACAGTGGAGCGGTGTCTAGCTGTCTGTTGGGTCACTGCCCGACTTCCACTTGCTCGTGCCGCAGATACCTGTGGCATGTGGCCGCTGCAGTTGGCTGCAGGCTGGGCGCACGCCAGGGTCAAAGAAAGATGCAGACCCCGAGCAGCTGAGCTCCTGCCCACCCTTGGGGGGGGTGTCAGGGCTGAATGTGAAACACCCTTGCGGAAAAGGTTTTTTATCCTAGTTCTTACAGGATTCCTTTGCTGTGAGCTTTATCAGTGGAGTTTAGTAATGATGGTAAATGCTTTACAAGCTTCCTAAAAGCTGAGGTAAGAGAGTGATAAAATAGTAGACAAGGAACCCTCTGCCCCGTGGGGGACAAGTCACTCTGGGAGCAGGAGAGGAGCCTCCTCAGACAACCTGTGTTTTCCTGATGGCACCAACAGCTGCAAAGCTCTCCATGCGCCATGGCTCCCAAACTCGCCTGCCGAGCACGCACTGCTGAGGGCTTTGCTGGGTGAAAAAGAGGGACACTGATGAGCAGCTTTTCTGTCTGATGGTTTGCTTTGCTGCCTTTCTCCTGTGGCCTTCCTTGCAGTGTCTGTGCTTCCTGGGTCTCCCGAAAATGTTTTTTCCTTGAATTTCATAATCTGATAAGAAGCAGTGAACCCATGAGGGTGCAAAGTGAAACAGTTCAGAGATTGGCAAAGGGGTAACTTGAAGACATAAGAAGAGCACAGCGTGGCCCATAGTGGAAAATTATGAAGGTCTGTAGAAGTGGGAATATTTGAAGGGGCTGTAAACTCCACATTTTCTGCCTTCCTGCCATAGTGGTGTCCTCTGCACCATCACAGCTCATATTACCCAAGAACTCCTGAGTGTCATAGGAGGATCTCCACAAATGTTTGACTTTGCCAGTGGCCTCTCATGTAATTAAAGGAGATGGTCTTTGCTGAGATCTGGGGTGCTCCAGAGTTGCCATCAGCCTGTCATGTTAGGGAACAGGCTTGTAGAGTAGCTAAATAGGTTTATCTCTAATGGAGCAAAGACTGAACTGGCTAGTTGCAACGTGGCAGCAGGAGAAGCCACAGCAAGACGCCGGGAACAGTAATTGTATGTGTTTAGTCTGGAAAAGTAAAACTAATTGCTCCTGAATTAGGAGCAAGGAAGTGGTTTGCACACTTTCTGCAGGTAGCACAGCTAAGGAGCTTCAAAAAGCTGGTTTTGCAATTGGATAAGCAGATGCAGAACTGCCATGAAACTTTAAGCATGTCCAAGGGCAACAGTTATTGCGAAAAAGTATAATTTTATCATTAGGTCTAAATCTGTCCCTAGAACAAGCAATGGTTAGTAGCTCGAGTCTATAGCTGGCAAAATGTAAATTAACAATATCAGCCCCTGTAGCTAATGGCAGTTTTACCGGAGGGAGTATTGCAGGACTGGGCTCGTAACAGATTTTTACAGACGAGAGATCCTGGTTCAGCACTGAGTCCCACACAGGCGCAGGGATCCCTGCCATGTGGCGCTCATCTTCGATTCGGGATGACATGTGTCCACTCCGAGGATGTAATGGCTAATACGCTGCGCATTAAGTTAAAAATATAACAGCAAGTCTGCATAGTCGGCATGCCATTCAGGGAGGAAAACACTCACTCGTGCATATTAAACTGAATTTCTATGCTCATTTTTACATTTCTTTTCTCCATATACCCCAAAGGATCATTAGGGACGAATGGTCTGTACATCATCATTTTATGAAACAAAGATGTGTTTGTTTTACATGAAGGCAGCAAAAAATCCTTGCTGACTTCTATTATTTTTCCCTGTATTGCAATTTAAACACAAGCAACCAAGTGTTATACCCTTTTATCTCCCCACCACCTGAAAATACCTGCTACAGATGTATACAGAAGCCTCGCAATGGCTTTGCCAAATGCAATATAGCAAAAGGCCTTGGCCCTTTGAAGCCTTACATGTGGGCATAACTTCATATACATGGGCCATTTCGTTGTCCTCTACAGGACATAATTCAAAATTCTGTGGTTGCATGACAAACTTGGGTTCACTCCAATTTTTTTTTTTTTCAACTAGTTTTTAAATGACAACATATTGAGAAAGTAGGGTTGATACCCATAGCGTAATGCTTCAGAAAATGCAGGTAACGAAAAAACCTCCAGTCCTCTAATTCCAGCTTTAGAGAGCCCTTCCTTGCCTTGGTCAAAGTTTTTATTGCAATTCAGAGAAAAGGAGAAAGTGTAAGGTAAAGTCCTTTCCTGATTTCATACAAGGGAGGGGAAAAAGCTTTCCACATTTAAATGTATATATATCTGTTATCAACTTAACTAAGCAAAGTAAGGTGTTCATTAGCTAGGCTGGATTAAAAAATAAATAAATAAAGGAGAGAGAGAAGAGATTGAATGTGGAAGAGTGAGAAGAACAAACAAGTCAAAGCATTTGTTCATGCTGCAATCTACACATCAATTATCCTGCTGTGCTAATTACCACCTTTCCATACCCCAGGTACCTAAGCATTCGCACTTACTCACTCTTTCATGCCTCTGATCAAAAAAAAAAAAAAAGGAAAGAGGGGAAAAAAAAAAAAAAGAAATTATAGAAGCGGAGGGAAGATGAACCCAGAGGTGAAATCAACTCCTTAGATCCAAATTTTCTTTACATTTGAAAGTCTAAATAAGGGTCTTCATTGCAGTTTTAGAAA
>CM050654.1:39225721-39235721 GCA_027574665.1 Rhynochetos jubatus | reverse complement strand
TCATTTCTTCTTTTTAAATCAAGAAAGGAACAAAAAGGCTCCTATTTTCTGAAAGAAATTGTTCGCTTTTATTGCAGAAAAGTAGCAGCTTGTGCAGAACTAGAACTGTAACAATTTTATATTCCAAAGGTTTTGTGTGTATTCGGTTAGTTACAGTAATTATACCCAATAACTGACAGCCAAAATCACGTAGGAGAAAGCAAAGGCTGTTTTCTCACACAGGCCCTGCTGCAGAACATCTGCTGAGAGATTTGCATATTAATTAACCCATATTAACTCTAATTATTCTGGGAAATTATCAAATAAATTGAATTTTCTAATTTTAACCTTTCTTTTACTTGACGCGTGTCGAGGCTGAGAGGACGCACCAGGCTATCTCACCTGGGCAATGAGCAAAGGATCTTTTCTTCCCCCCCTTTTTTTTTTTTTCCCTTGCTCCCTTAGACCTGGGGCAGCCTGGGGAGCTTTTGTGTGCCTGGTGCTTTTTTGGCTCCCGCGCTCGGTCGGGTCTCGGCGCATTTGCTGCGCGACGGCACATGTGTGCGTGTGAGCACAGATGGTGGATTTATACAGGGGTGAGGAAAGGTGGTACCTTCGAACAGTTGAGCAAACCTTAAGTTTTTTTTTCCTTCCTCTTTTTTTTTTTTCCCAGCCTGTTGTTTAGGCCTGAGCAAATAAATGGGAGTTTAATTCAATTAGAGCCTGGCTTTAGTCAGTTGCCTCATGACAGAAATTATTCAATATTTTTTCCCCTCACATTGTTTGGTTTACACATCGCTGACTCCCTCGCTTTTGTGCTCTGTTTAGAGTGGCCGTAATGCGGTGAGCTTTTGTGTCTGCCATGTCGCCGTCCCTTTCACCGCTGTCTGGTTTTGTCAGTCCTGAGGTGCAACGATGCTATTTTGAAAACAGAAAGGTTTTAATGTATTAGGAACGGGGCCCGCGCTTGCACAGCAGCAAAATGTTGGAAACAAAGCTTGCAAGCCAGGATTGCCACCGAATTACAGCTGGGGGGGATGCTCTGGGCGGGCCTGAAGGGCCTGGGGTCCCATCATGCATGGACCCCTCAGCCTCACCACGCGCCTTGGCCGACTCTGACAAAGTTGGTGGCATCGCCCAACAAAAAAACCCCACTGGGCTCCAAAAACACCCTCAGAGACCTTGCTCTGAGAGCTTTAGCAACACCTCAGGAGGAAGGCTGGCCAGCCCTCATTTCCACCTTAATGGCTGCAACCTCCTCCCCCCCATCTCTCCCTGGAGCTGGGCAGGTGATGCTGGGTGGCCGGGCAGAGCTGATCTCCCCCATTATCCCTGCTGATGGGCTCGGAAGCAGCGTGTTACCTGTTAGACACAAGATTTCCTGTTGACTCCAGGAAGCTAGAAAACAAGAGAAAAACAAACCACCCAACCCCAAAGCAACCCAGCTAGGGCTGCCAAACAACCAGGCAGAGCTTTTCAAGGCAATTGTGAGGTGGTTCTTTGGTTTGTTGATTTAATTCTTTTTTTTTTTGGTGATGGAGAGGCTAGAGCTGCACAATGCTTTTGCGTGGAAGTTTGGAGGTTTCTTCCCAGAGAATTATGTCTTTGGGAGGCGAGATGTGGCTACGTCAGAAGAAGGTAGGGTTAACATCTAAGAGTTTTCCCTCTAAACTTGTAACGAGGAAACCATCACCCCTCCTGAGATGAAATACCGGGTTGTTTAGGCTCTAAATTGCGGGTTAAATGCAATATGAAAAATGAGTCAGATGCATAGCTATTAATCTTTGGGGCGGAGGAGGATAAAATGCCAGCAGATACACAACTTCTTATAGTGACTCTCTATTTCTATTAAGGCTGCCTTTTTTTTTTTTTTTTTTTTTTTTTTTTTTTTTTATTGGTATTACTCATTTTAAGTTACAAAATGACCAGTCTGTGATTTCTGAACATTTGAATGCAGTCCAGCGTTTTACTGACTTTCTACCTACTACATGGTTATA
This sequence comes from Rhynochetos jubatus, assembly GCA_027574665.1. Classification (NCBI taxonomy): domain Eukaryota; kingdom Metazoa; phylum Chordata; class Aves; order Eurypygiformes; family Rhynochetidae; genus Rhynochetos; species Rhynochetos jubatus. The sequence goes on along the minus strand of CM050654.1, from coordinate 39,233,745 downwards.
AAGTTGAGCAACCTTTTTGGAACAAGGTGATAGACACAATATCTATTTATGCAAGGACACATTTCCCTTTTCTTTATGTTCTGTTTATTCAAGGTTTTGTTTCCAAGGACTTATTACTATAAAACTTAAAGTGAGACAAGGTCTGCCCTCATGTCAGATAACAACACCAAAACAATTCTGATGGTTCAGTAGCTTATTATTTCATACTTCCAGGTCTTAAATAAATTACAGTTATTTTCACATTCCTCCTGAATATCCTTCAGACATGATAAGTGCATTTTTCTGAAAAGACTGTTAATATTTCTTCTTGTTGATTTTAAATATTTTGTTGAATTGTCATGTAGAATAATAATTAGAGGGAGGTCTTACTAAATTTCTTTCAGTGTGATGCTTATATTGTTTAGCTTCTTGACATATTTTACTAATCATTGCAAAACTGTTGGCAAATAGATTGTAAATTTAATGCTGAAACACAGAAGTGCAGCTATAGTTTTTAACATCTTTTCTCCAGCATTCCTTTGCTGCAGTCTTGCAGACTCCTCTTTTCTTTTTTCTTTTTTTAATTCAGTCATCAAAGGCAATTATTGACTTGGGTTTTGAAGTGCAGATTATCAAGGTATTATTTCCTTAGAAGTGCAATACTGTAGACTGTAGAAAGCAAGAGGACCTGGGTAATTTTCTAAAGAAGAGAAGGCACTAGTCTGAATGACTCAATGAATGACATATGTTTAGTTTGGGATTTTTTTTTCTGAAGCATCAGTATAATGCTTCTATCTCTCCACACACACCCCCCCCCCCCCTTTTATTCATGGGTTAAATAAGGTAATCGACACTGTTACAATTTTACTAGAGGGGAAGAAATCCATGGTTTTTCCCTTTTTTTTTTTTTTAATATCTAGTTACGTTGTGGGTATAAAGTTAATGTATTACAGTCTGGGAATAAGTGAATCTGGGCAATTTAAGGTCTGGCTGAGTGATGTGCAGGACCAGATCCTGATTCCACTGAAATGAAGGGGATTGCATCAAAGTGCCACAGAGGAAGCAACCAATATTGAGAAAGAGAAGAAGTTGTCCCAGAACTATTTCATTTTTTTCCCCTCCCATGAATACAGTGGTGCTTCCAGTAAAATACAGAACTTAGTAAAATTAATTTTTCCTCTATTTACTCCAGCCTAACCTTCAGTATTTGATCGCTAGCCTGTTGCAGGGATGAAGTCTCCAAGCCTTCCTGGCTGGTGCGATGGCAGGATGTGCAGTGCACAGCCCCGCCTTCCCAGGGTTTGGTCAAGTTCTTGAGGGCTCTCCTCTGAAACCTGAAGTGAGAAGAATTGGGAGCATTCTAGTGACTTGCTTTGTGGGGAACAGATCAGATACTGTGGCACTTTTTTCTCGTAAGTACTTCCCACTTAGATTAATTACCAAAGTTTTGTGGTAATAGGGATTCATCGAATGATGCTTGTCTCCGGTGTTACTTGCGTTCATTTGCAAATGATCTTCCCATTTAATGTAGGTAACCAAGGTGCTACTTTAGTATAAAAAGTGTTATGTGACGTCTTATAACTCTTACTCGCAATTATGTGCACGTTAAGGCCTATGTACTCAATGGTTCATAGTTTGACTGATCTGTAAATACAGATTTACATAGCACATAATGACAGCTTTGAAGAATAAGTCTCACTTGACAGTCTAAAGGTTTCAGGAAACGTTTCTTTGGATTTTTTTTTTTTTTTTTAATAATGAAATCTTCAACCTACGATATTTGGGTAATTCTACCTTTCTTCCCACCTGCCTATCTAATAGACATTAGATATGCAGCAACTGCTTCTGCCATGGTGTTAGCACTGGATTTGACTTTCCTCTCTTTAAGAACAGAGGACAAGTTGACTCATTTGATGAGGACATACAAACCACTCATCCGCAACCACTCAGCCATCATCCCAGTCTTTCTTGACCAGAAAGAAAAAAAAAATTGTTTCCGTGGTCTAGATTTATTTGGTGGCAATTGAATTGATTTTACTTTTATTTTTTTCTATGAAATATATTGTAGCTGAATAAGCTTAGGACAATTTTATTTTTACCTATTAAGTCTACTAGCTGGGGGGTCCCCTCCCAGCTACAGCCACCTCCTTCATAATGGTGGGAACCTGACCAATTCTGCTACCCATCACAGTCCAGAATTATTCTGGTGGCAATTATAAACTTGAACTCTTCCGAGGGGATATTGGGAGATCTGGGTTCCTAAGAAATAATCATGCTCAGCTGTTGTAGCTCTGCCTGGGTGTGACAGCGCTGTGCAAACTGTATTTCAGGCCCTTCACAGCAAAAGAGCAAGTTCTCAACAGGCTGATAGATGTGTAAGGTGGATAAATGGCAATTTGCTATATTCCAGAAGCTGTCATGCCCATATATTTCAACAGAAATTATCCTTTGCTGGAAAAGCTGTGCTGTAGTGAGTCTATCACTTTTCTCAGGACTCTTCAAGAATCTGAGATTGTATTCCCTAAAAAGTTATATACAAAAATGCGTAGACCTCAGAAAACGTATTTTTCTTTAGTTAAGAATCTTTTCTTTCTACATAAAAGTTAAAAGAATAATGAAAATAATAAAAGTATCTTTGGGACAAAAGATAATAGATGATATACAGTTCCAGCTCCTCTTTCATCTCCTCTGTCCCTCATCATCAGTCACTGCAGTGAGGAAGGAGACCTATCAGACTTGGAACTGTTCTAGTCTGGTAAAAGCTTTGATTTTTTTCCACCCCTGATGCAATTCTTAGGCATACTGCATAGGAGTTATCACGACAGTTTGCAGACAGCTGGGAAAAGAAAAGGGGATAAAATATTCACCTCCAGAGTCAACACCAAATGAAGATATGCATCTGTATTTCTCTTTCAAGGACATCATCAAAACTTGTGGAGGCAAAGCCATCCACTGCAAACCATGAGACTGTATAGATTTTTAGGTAATAAAGCTAACGTAACTGTCAGTCTCCAAACTGAAACCATGGTAGCCTTTTTAACTAAAGAGAAAGTTATTTTTTCCTTTCTGAACAGGCTGCTTCTTCAAAGACCCTATTGATGGGAAGGTAGAAGGAAACCTGACATCATTTTGGATTCTTCCCAGTCTACCTTCAGGCATCTCTTTCTACTGCTTCTTTCATGGAGGCACTCAAGTCTTAGTGTGACAATTTTAAAAATATGAAGCCTCTGGGCTATTATGAATTTCTGTCCCCAGAGAGAAACACAGCACAAATATGACACACTAGAAGACTCAGAGGAACGGTCTATTTTCTGTTATTCTGAGCCGGTCAGCTTGAAACGGAAGGTGATACTGTTGTGCGGGGTGAAACACACATCAGTTGTTACAAGGGGTGACTGCTACCTGAACTGGAGTACTTGTGAGTATTTCAGGAATACAGGGAAATGAGGAAAGAGGTGGAAGGAGTAAGGGTGAGAAGTAAGAAAGAGAGGGGTGATGGAGGATATGTTGGCAGATGCCAATGGACAGCTTGGGTGATTCTGCCGATGACATGTGTTTTCCAGACAGAACAATGGCATCCAAACTGCTAATCAGAACACAGCCTTGGCTCCGTCTCTCTGCTGTAAATCTTGCATTCTTCTGTCTCGTCTGTAGCCAGATTTTTCAATCGGTCAGTAGAAAAAGTGGACCAAATTCTGTAGTTATCTGCAGCCTTTTTTTTTGAAGATGATGAAATGGTTTAAAAATATTGTGTAAGTAAAAGGAAGGTAATGTAGTCAAAATGCAGATATGGCAACACCAGTGATTTCCCCTATATAAAACCCAAATAAATGTTGTGAACTAGGGACTTTGCAGCAAGATCCATTCTGTTTTCTAGTTCCACAATATCTAGAACATGGAAACAAACAGATGGGTTTTGAAAAGTGAAAAAGATAATTTTTTGCCTTTTCATCAAGAGCAGGAATCAAATTGAAATAAATGGCGCTGAGCATAAGAGAGTGCCTCTCTAGAGCTCACAACTGTTCTTCATCCATCTTTTCTCATTCATTTGTCTCCTCAGTCCTCAAAAAGATTAGACTATTCTTTTATTTTTAAACTGTATCTGTAGGATAACTCTGAGGATAGTCCTGTTCTTGCCTCTATATTTAAAGAAAGAGAAAAGCAGACTTTGGGCAGGGAAAGAGATGTGTGAACGTATTGAGCCACGCTATTACGAAGAGAATTTTCTTCTGCCATTTGATTCCTCATAAAATTATGTACTTGTAATTTCTTAAGCCTTACGAGATGTGTCCCTAAATACTTAAAAATCACCAAAATCAGATCAAGGATACAGTTAAGCAACAAAATCATCTTGAACATCATAAACGTTAGTCATACCAATTCCATACTTGTTTCAATCAAAAAATGAAGGTATATTGTCTTCCTCCAGGCTATGCTTTTGTTGCTACTGTGAACAAGCTCTATAATCTATGAGGAGAAAAGGCTATCTTGGAGGATAAATAAATAATCAATTATTTATATTTCTAAAAGCATTCAGCTGTGTTCTTAATGCTGTATAACTATCGAAAACTACCTATGCAGCAGAGAACTTACAGTCTGGGAATCCAGTGTATGTGATTTAATCAACACCCTCAAGATTCATAGGAAGACAAATCTGCTCTTGGTCATCAACACCCAATAACTGGCCTATCGCTTCAGTGCAGAGACAGCCATAAGAATAACGGAGATTGGTTCACCACACATTTGCCAAAATTGATGTCTCACCATCAAGATAAATACACCTTGATGAATCCCACTGTCGTTAGCAGGAAACAGGAAACAAATGCTTCCAGAAAAGAGAAGCCAAGAGCTTCACCATTTTGTAGTGTATCTCATCTTGCAGTGCAACTTGGGTAATGAGCTCAAGACTCTAGCTGAAAATATAGATAGAATAACTACAATTTTCCAACATGATACAGGACCATTACTTGTTATTGGAGTTCAAAATACTATCGCAGCCTCTTGTTGAAGTCTGCAGTGGGTTTAACTAAACACATATTGCAAAGCACTTATGTGCAAAGGCAACCTGGCAGGGTGAGAGACAAGCCTGAGCATCAGCTTTTAGGCTTCAGGACTAAACAACCCGTGAGGTGTGCATTTCAGATTTCTCTAGTTTTGCTCCCTGCTAATATCAGATCTTAACGACAGTTGAGGTCCTGTCTGTTGGCAAAATTTTGTCGTTTAAATCCCAAGTCTTCCTATTTGTGGAGTTTACATGTTGATGGCACATCTTATTAGAATCACCGTTCCCATACCAATTACGGTTGCATGAGAAATTTCTAAAATTAACGTATTTTTATTATCAATGCACCTTCCCTGAGAACAGTATTTATTCTGATGGGAAAAGAGTGGGTGTACCCTAGGCTTCCTGTCGTATCACTTGTATCATCTTCATTTCTCTTAGGATGAGAGACACTCACTAGTAATAGAGCAGAGGAGATAAAAATCACACACACACACACACACACACACACACACAAAAAGCAGGTAAGGCCTTTTCTGTTTAGAGTCTGTAGATGACAAAAGCGATGAAATGCAAGGGTAATGCTGTTACTTCATTCTTAGCGTGCATCGTTTATACTTAATGCGCTACGTAGTATTGGGAGCATTGCAGGGTTCTGTTATCTACAGAGTAAGAAAGCATTAAAAAAAAAAGCTCTCATCTACATGCAGAATTTGCCCACGTGTAAGTCTTTTTGCCTCAAAACCTTTGCATGCACCAAGCTGGAATGTGTAGTTATGGCTTGGAAATGTCCAAGAATCAGTTGGAAGAAACCAGCTGCTTCTTTCCAGGCTTGGCCAGGCTGCGGGCAGCTCCTAAGTCTTCTCCCGTGGTTTCTCCTCTGGTCATTCCACCGGTCGCTCCTGACCAGGGCTTTCTGCACGTAGGTAGCCCATAATGAGTGTGCAGTTCTCCACATGGGGATGAAACAGAGTTTTCATCATCAATTGAGAAGGGCATATTTCAGTACTTAAGTGGGCACTTTCATTTTCAACTCGTTTTGCGAATTAATTGCCGCCTTTCAGCAACAACTTACTCATGTTATGGAAAATCCAGGAAGAAACGCGGCCAATGACGTGACCATGTAGCACACCTGAAATGGCTGGGCATTTCTCCAAAGGTTAACCCCCATGCCATGGGCGAGGTAGTGCAGAATGGGCCAGAGCAGGAGGAAAAGTCCCCATCCCTCCTTCTGCAGGGAGCCGTTTGCATAAATTCCTTGCAGATCAGGGAGAAAATTGATCCCTTACTTTTCAGTTCCCTTCTTTTACTGGTTGTCACAACCTTAACAGTACTTGACATCAATGGGACTTACGTTGTGGATTGGGGGCAGTGTTTGGCCCTTAAGCGTAGTTTTTGCATGTTAATACATTAGCAACTGATGTCTTATTTGTTCAGTAACTGACAGAATAATGTACAGAAAGCACATAAGTATGAAAAGGGGCTAGTTAGGTAATGTTGAGCAGAACATCTTCACGACAACACTGCAACCGCTGTATTTCAAATGTCAGGCTAATTATTATCAACATTTAAATGTTAGCGTGGGCAATTTTTAAGAGTGGAATTTTTTTCAGCAGGTACCATTATGGGAAGAAAATGTCACAAGTAGTTCTGCCATCACATTGTTCAAACAAGTACATAAACCAAGGAAATTATTTCAAGAGATAGCAAAAAGAACATCTTGTTTGCTTAAATCTGACTGTAAAATTAATCTGTCTGATGATAGTATTCGGGGTATCCTTTGTTTTAAGGAGGCATGGAGAAGGTTTGCTAGTATATAACAATTTCTACTGGAAATAACGCTTGGCAGAGCCTTTTTCATATAGTTTTTTGGAGATTCGTAGCGGGCACATGGTGCCGTTCCCAGTTGTTCTGGAGGCAGTTGAAGTCTGTGCTGTGCAGTCGCTGGTAAACCCTGTACAGAAAACGAAACTTGAGTATGATTCAGCACAAAGTGGAACGCAATGCGAATAATTCAGATACTCCTCCTTTGGTCTGATCCATCCCTTGCTATGTAAACATAGCACTAAACAGAAAATGCCCCTGCAGTCTGGGACAGTACCTCTGTATAATACTGAGCGTGTTTTGCTAGTGCAATTTTTACACAGAAATATCATTAATTCCTGCAAAGTTTTGGATACTGGTGCTGGTCTTAGGATTTATTAGTGCTCTTTAGTTGGCTATTTGCTGCACCTTAGGGTCAGATGTAAAATGAATGTCTGTTTTGAGCCAGCTACCGTGCATCTTCCCTCCTGTTCATTGAGTTTCAGGAAGGGCTGCTTTGGCTTCTACTCTGTGGACATGACGTGACTGATTTTTGAGCCGTCTCTACAGCTCGGCTGCAGGCGTAAAGTCTGGGTGAAGCTCAAGGTTGCTTTCTTGAGTTGGTGGAAAGAACAGAGTCTGAAGTTAGGATGTGTTGTGTAGGAGGGCTTTCATTTCTCGACACTGAGTACAACTTTATGCATCACAAGTGTGAAAATAGTAATCAGCATGAAATGCATTAAGTGTGCTCTGCCCAGTGACCCACATTTAAAGAAACTATTGTCAATTATTATAAAAACAAAAATAAATCCTTTTTCTTTTCCAGTAAAGGCAGAGGTAGGCTGCTGAGGTGTGTCTCTGCTGACAGTGGTGGCAACAATTAACTTCTGAAGACGGGAAAGCAAAGGCCGTGATGATGATATATCGAATTTCACATCGTGTGGCTAGTTTTTTTTTTTAATATTTCTGTGTCTGATTTCACACACAGAAACAACAAACGCATGCGGTTAGTCACCAAACTTCACAAAAGCCTGAAAAAGAAAAATCCCCTGGCATGAGTATTGGCAAAATGGATGTAATTAGTGTGCAGAAAGATCCTTGCAGCTTTGCCTTTACACACATATATAATTATTGTGGCCATTTTAAATTGTTTTACCTGAATGCTGAATTACGTCAAGGGGCTGTGTTGTGGACGCGGGCATCCTTGGCTAATGCAGCTCTGCAAAAGATGGCAGAGGGC
>CM050654.1:39193221-39218221 GCA_027574665.1 Rhynochetos jubatus | reverse complement strand
CCCCCAGTTTCATGGAAAGTAAACTGATCCATGATAAACACCTAGTAAATAATTCTACACATATCATGCTCATTTGCATGTGAATTAACCCAATTTATGGCCCTAAAAAGCAGACTTTGTCAGTGCACGGAAGACGCAAACAAATAGTCCGGGCAGAGGAGAGCTGCCCACAGTTGAAGATTTGTCACATTTCTGCACCACTTGATATTAATACAGCCTGCGCTTCGAATGAGGTTAAAATGACGGTGACAGCTCAGAAGATCTGTGTGACGATAGATAGAAAGAGAGATATAAGAACTTCTTGTATCTTCCTTTTGTATTTGCAGTTTCTTCCAGGTATAGATCTCACAGTGTCTGTTAACTGAGTGTTACTTTTAAATACAGGAGAAAAAAGAAAAAAAAAACCCTTTTTATCACCCGGCCGTTTATTAGATTTGATATTGGGAAAAGCCCCGAGTTTACTCCGAACAAACAGTTCTGTTTTCCACCACTTGCTGTCATGTTTAAAGTAAATAAGTTCTCGTCCACCCAGCGCCGCTGAACTCATTCAGTGCCCAGAACAAAGCCATTGTATAGGGGTCCACAACAGCCCTTTTCTCTCCTTCCCTTAGCAGGATCTTCCCCGTTACCGCAGCGTGCTCCCTAGCTTTGTAAGCAATTCAATAACGTGCAAAATGCTAAAAGTGTGCATGCTTATTTCGCAGAAGAAATGAAGGAAGATTATGACACTATGGGGCCTGAAGCCACGATCCAGACCACTGCAAACAATGGTACAGGTAAGGTGTTGCGTGATGCGAGCATCGCTTTTCTCCTGCATCGCGTAGTATTAGCTGTGCATGAAGAGAACAAGTGACAAAACAATATCTTTCTTGTTTTCAGTTAAACAATTGGGAAACATTTACGTAATTTTTCCTGTTTTTTAATTTTTTCCCCCCAATTTGATGGCAACGGTGCAGCGACGAACTCATTCGGCCAGCGTCCTTGCTACCCCTCCCATGCTCTGCAGCGCTTCAGCCCCTAACTCCTTTAAACTGCATCCTTGTCAGCTAATAGTTTTCAGCAGCATGAGGAGGTGTTTTCCCAGCGAGGGCGAATATAGTGTACTTTAAAGTAGCTGGACCAAGATACAGTAGTCTTTTAATGAGAGGGACTGTACAAAGAGCTTGATAATGAGGATGGGGTGCACCCTTCTTGGCAACCCCAGATTCGAATGGTGCACGGAGTAAGCTACTTCAGAGACTGAAAACATCTTTTCAGCAAGACACACATAAACCCCTTACATAGATACACAGACACACACACTTTAAATGCATATTTATGAGATTATTATGTTTCTGGCTAATCTTTTATTTTTTTTTCCACTTTCCACATCTCTTTCTTTCCTCTCTTCTTAGAAATCAATACATTTTGTGGAACAAGAAAGGGGACAGAGATATTTAACAGGCATCATCTCCGAGCCGTTTAGGTTTTTTTTTTTTTCTCTTAGCAAAGCAAAACAGCAAAAGGTTTCTGTTACTATTTTCTAATCCAAATGAATTCAGGGGTTTACCATGTTCTTTCCAGAGGCCACAGGGCCCCGCTCCGTCCTCAGCACAGCTGAACGCCATACATCACCCCATGTTTCTTTTGCATTTTGCCACAATTTGAGATGTTGCAGATAGCCTTGATTTACACGGTTAAGAGTTTTCTAGTATAAGTACATTTCTATGCATTCCAGCATGAGATTTAGTTCATAGGTAATGCCCCCTACAAATATTACTGTAAAAGCTGGTACCTAGCTCTTGCAAGGATTTTATTACTCACACTTTCCTAATGTTGGTAACACCCACATAAAACCCCAATGCTCTTATTAAGTAACACAAGAAATTTACTTTACAATTCTTGAGGGGGGAAAATAATAGGAAAATAAACCCATGTCACTGCTTTTTTCATCCATCAGATTTATTATGCATCAAAGGAGGGTGGCACCGAGGCACAGTTTGTTGTTACGCAGATACCTAATGATGTTGCAGTACTGAACAGGATACATATGTATTTTAAAAACTTTTATATTTCCAAGGGACGTCAATAAAGTGACAAATTGTGCTTAGCACTTGGAGAAACAGGACTTTAAAAGACGTCTGATTCAGAAATAAGACTTGATGGTTATCTGAATTACCATTACCAGAGCCTTTGAGGTCCCCTATCAGTCCGTGTGACTTCCTTTGCACATATTTTCCTTACCATAACCGGCCTTGAGTCTTTCATACTTGCAGTGTGGTCTGCTCAAGGGGGAACACTTTATGTCCTCTTAGCCCCTTCCCTTCCAATATCTGATGGTCTCTTCTGCCTGCTTGACTTTGGCCTCACGGCATCTCTCTGGGGGCAGGGTGCTGTCAGGCTCCAGCACACCCCTGCCACTAGCTCTGTGTCAGGTCCATGGCTGTGTGGTGTCCTGCCTCTTCCGAAAACAGTTTTCTGGGGCAAAAGATAAGGGTCACCCCTACCCAGCCTGGTGCACTGCAAACTCGTGGTCCAAAGAGTGCTTTGCATTTAGGTAGTCTGCATTTGAAATGCAAAAGCTGCTCTGGGTGTTGCACCTGGCAATTCCTTCCCCAAATGTCCTGTGCAAAAGTCCCAGCCTCCTCGTTACTCCAGCTGGTATTTGCTGCGACGGGCGGCTTGTTCAGATAACCTTTGTGAGTTGTCTGGTGCTGGGCTAGTGTTTAATTCAAATCTTTTATCACTGAGGCACCCAGAGCCACCTCCTTCTGTGAAGGCTGATGCGTGGGTAGTTTGGGGAAAACATGTTTCTGTAATGGCTGCTGTCTCCATAGTCTCTTAGGAGCAATGTCAGATTATTTAGTCATATTAAATCATCTGATAAACCAAATGCCTTTGCCAGGCTTTTCACCTGCCAGGTAACTATTAAGAGCTGCAGCATCCTTCATGAAAATTAAACAACTCCCCCCGCTTGCCTGTTGAGGTGCCCCAAACATTATTTAAGGAGAAAAGGGAAGAGCCATTGGAGAACCTTCCTAGCTAGTCTGGGAAATGTTCAAAGTTGTCTTTTTCAGCCTCACTATATGCTTTGGGCCTGACTTGAGTGTTTGGCCTCAATTTTTCCCTGCAGGTAGTAAGGCTATTTAATACTGATGTTTAATAAAATAACTGAGGTTGGGTTGAGAATCAGCTCAATGAAAGAAGTCGAATCGGTGACTCCATCCTCAGTGAAAGCCATACCATAGTGACCTTCTGGTCTCCAGGAAAGCCGTTTAGGGCTTCCTACAGATAAACATGGGCTCTTCCAGATGGGCCAAGGTGATCTGTCTTGTTTAAAACAACGTGCCTCTCCCTCTTGACTCCAGATCTCATAGATTTCTGTAACCTGGAATGAGCACAGAGATAGGAGATAAAACTTCAGACTCATTCACGTACGTCCAACTGCAAAGTTGCTGTAGGTGCATGCAACAACTGGGATGTGTTTTTAGCATCAAATTCATTGCAGAATGTCATTAGTAGAGAAAGAAAACTAGAAGAAAAAGACTCTGTGAGTAAATTATTCTGCTATTGTCAGAATGGCCACTTCCTAGTGGTACTTACAAAATAAATCTTGTTATCCATACATTAATCAGCTGCATTTTTATAATGAGCCATGGAGGCTTTAGAGTCGAAAAGGAAAAGTGACCATTAAGGTGAAATTTTAGTCTTTTGTCCTGATAAATGAATTTGTAAATATTTCTGGGGATTCCCGAAACGGTCACTTGACAAAACCATGTTTTGCAGAAGGTGTTTTTGTTTGTTTGTTTGGGTTTTTTTTTTTTTTTTTGTAAATGGGAATTAATAAATTCCTATGACTTATTTTATTGTACCTGTTGTGGTTACTACAACTGGGATGCTTGCAGAAAATAGATTAATAAATTCCCTGTAAACAAACAAAAGAATTTCCTGGTTTCATTTACTAATATCTGACAATGTTCTGTCAAGATCTCTTAATACAGTTTAAAGAAGGGGAAAAAAAAAACTTTGGGGGAGGAAAACAGAAGTAAAACTTGGCAGGTTGGAGGACAGGCCGTTTTCAGGCTGTAATCTGTGTGTACCAATGGGGGCCTCTCACTTCCTGGCTAATGAAGGCTGTGGTTTTATTAGCTTTGTTTGCGATTAAGGGCAGCTATCACCATCTCACAGGACGAGTTCCCACACAAAATAACTGGTCTCCCAAGCTCCTTGAACCTCTCTCTCACTTTATCTTGAAAGGCCCTAAATGCCTCCAAAGATAGCTTTCCTGAATGCTTTTTATTTTTATGTGACATGGCCACATCAGCTTTTGGAGCTGAAAATATTCCTGCTCTCCAAGCTCCAACAATTAATTAAGAAAAGACTTATTTGGTGAGGTCACCCACCATAGATCTCGCTGAAGTTCTTGCCTCACAGGAGGGGATGTGCAACGTGTGTGCAGTGTCAGCCCACGAGGAATCTGGGAACATGACTTTCTGCATGGAAAACAAATTAGGGCACGAGGCGGGGGAAGCAAGCCTTCCCCCCAGAAATCGAGAGAGAAATCTAATGGTTATCAGATGGGTCTTTTTAGTAACACTGGGTGAGCTTCCAGCCCTGTCTGAATTGTCAGTAACGTCGCTGATGAGAAACCAGATACATATGGTCACCTCTTGCTATTTATGTTAATCTGCAGTGTTGCAGCACTGGTTGTACTGTTTCAGTTAAGGATCTGTCAGCTTTTCCACTAAATCCCCTTGTTTTTAGGGGTTTATAATGTAGACATAAACATTTGCTTTAGCTCCCGGGTTGCATGCACAGACATGGAAGCTAAATAATCCAGAGAATTAGGAAGTCAAGGCCAGTAATATCATAGCAGTCCTCCAGAGCCCGTTGGATCAGCCTCCAGATAGACTTGGGGTCTGGGAAGGAAGAACCTCATTTGGGACTGAAGCTTCTAATATTGACTCAGGCCTTGCTTGGTGGCTTGAATCCCCATCCCATAAACGCAGTTGCAAGCTCCAAAACTCTCCATCCTGCCTGGAGAAGGACACATGGAGCCATCCCTTGGCGCCATCCCACCCTTTCTCTTTCCTGCTCTCACATCTCCTCTCCAGAGAAAAGTCCTCTTTCCTTGCTTCACAGGTAGTTTTAGTGGGTCATGACCTGGTTCTGGCAGGAAATGAACTTGCTTTCCTTGGATCTATTGCTAAGTCAAGAGATGGGATAGCATTAAGCCAGGGGGTGGATGATCTTGCAACAGTTGGAAGATCTAGGCATAGCAAGGGAATGAAAAGTCAGGTTTCCAACATAAAAAGTGATGCCTCAGCTTTGTTCTGATAAAAACGAAGCCAGAAACGTAGCCTGATGCTCCAGTGCATAAGATGTACTTCAGTAGCCACCATTTTGTTACATCTGTCTCACAGCAACAAAATGGAGGTAAGGTACTTGATCTTGTTCTCCATACTCATGCTCCCCTTCTCTAGCAGTTACCTTTTTTGGGGTGGAAAAAAAAAGAAGATACTGATTTTCATGCTAATAACACGATAACAGAAGCTACAGAAGGACCAAGGGAAGAGCTTTGTGGTGTTATAGTGATGCCCTACAAAACCTCTGTGGTAGAAACAGAAGTTTCCTTCCAAAAACAGGGTCCCTGACCTCTGCCATTTGGTCACTGTCACTAAAAAACTGCAGAACGGTTGAGAAACTGCTCAGCCCATATGAAAAAATAGGGCATATTTGTCTCAGCCAGAGGATTTGGTTTTATCGGCTAAAGGGATGAGGTTTGCATGGATGGATATCTACTTCTATCGATGACGGAGAGATCAGCGCTTCAAAGCAGGTGCTTCCAGGTTTCCAGTTGTGCCCCAGTCAGAGGTCACGTCTCGACTGCCAGCATCCCTTTGCATTTTTGTAGGAAACTGAGGCAAAGCATTTACCTTTTCTTACACAGCAAGGATCTGGTCAGTCTCTCGTTCCTGGTGGTTACAAACCCATATAACCCTGTAGGGCCATAAACCCTTTGATTTCCATAAGTTTACTCCGCATTGCTCCCTGGCGTCAGTGAGAGCAGAATGGGGCCATTTAGGATTTTACTTTTACGTGAACTGTAGAACAGTTTATGGCATTGCCTCATTTTCTTATTTCACCTAAGGAGAAATGCATTAAAAATGTAATCAATCATAAGCTGTTCTTTTCATTTACGGTCAGTTAAAAACAAGTATCTTTAATTCCCTGCCACCAACTGTGTCTTCCAAGACTTGTTAATAAAAAAAAAAAAAAAATCAGAGTAGGAAAATGAACAGCTCCTTCCCCCCACCCCCCAGATAGAATCATATTAATATTTGTCTATAGAATCCCAGAATTTTTAAGGTCTTTTCTGTATGCAGTGTCATACATGGAGGAGAAAAGCGTATTTTTAGGAACAGAATGTTTTGTGTTTGAGTCTATATTATGGGCATTGCAAGGACAAAAAAAAATTTAGTTTACATTTAAGGAGAAGAGGGAAAACTCTTGTATAGAGTGCAAGCATGGTTTTAGGATTGGTATCCCTGTTATGGTCTGAAATATGTGGTTCTATTTGTAGAAATCCATGAAGCAATAATTTTTTAAAACAACCTATTCTCCCACTGTAAGTTAGTTTTTCAGGGGAAAAAGAAAAAGTAAAAGGAAGATGATGTGAGCAACTCTCTTCTTGTGCCTGTCACAGAACAGCAGCCCAAGGCAGGACCTCATGGAGGAGAAGTGGTTGTGGGTTTTTACCACCTGCGACTACCGCCTCCGACACGGGGACTGTCTGGGGGATCTGAGGGCAGCTGAGCTCAGTCCTGTAGGTTGAGCTGTGTTCATGCCAAAACATGGCTCCCCCAGGAAGCCCCTGAAGGTTCAGGTTCCACGGATGAAGGATTACCTGCATTACCCAAGACTCATAAACTTCTCCTGTTGTCCCATAGAGCCCGTGTTCCAATTAATTTAACTTCCCGCCCTTACTTCCATCCATGCTGGTGGAATGCCCGTGTTAATTTTATTAGAAGCTGGAGAGGACTGGTGGGAGCAAGGATTCTAGCTGCAGCCCCAGCCTTGTAGCTCCAGCACGAACACCAGCTCAGCCCATGATACTCGCTGACCTGAGCTCTCAGGGAGGATGCACTCAACCCCCTTTCTTTTCCCTTTCTCTCATTTTAGTGAAGAACGCAAATTGCACGTCGGACTTTGAGGAATATTTTGCCAAAAGGAAACTGGAGGAAGGAGATGGGCATGCAGTCAGCATAGCAGAGTACCTGCAGCGCAGCGACACAGCCATTATTTACCCCGAAGCCCCTGAGGAACTGTCTCGCCTTGGCACTCCAGAGGCCAATGGGCAAGAAGAAAATGGTGAGGCTGTAATTCATTTTTAGCCAGTATCCTGACCTCGTGCAGCTGTTGCAATTATAAATGCACTACATGCCTGGGTGTTTACCTTAAAAATTGAAGAACAGCTGCAGCGGCATGGAATTTCATGAGCAAAGAGTGGGGCTGTAATTTCAGTGTATTGTGATTTTTTAGTCAGCGCATTTGTATTATTTGGTGGGTGAAGAGCTGAATTT
This sequence comes from Rhynochetos jubatus, assembly GCA_027574665.1. Lineage (NCBI taxonomy): Eukaryota > Metazoa > Chordata > Aves > Eurypygiformes > Rhynochetidae > Rhynochetos > Rhynochetos jubatus. The sequence continues at coordinate 39,210,659 of CM050654.1, read as the reverse complement.
AAACGGGAGAAAGGCTGCCATTCTAGTTGGGAGTTTGGGAAGTTTTAAGTGAGTTTTAATGGAACAAAAGATGGGGTAGCTGACCCATCTCTCTTGATAAATAATTGGAAAAGCATCGATAGGAAAGATTCGGTCAATGGTGTAAGTAACGTAATAAGCTTGGGCTGGAATGCAAATTACCGATTGATCAGGAAAAGTATTTCTTAGTTTTCCAGCCAGCGATGTCTGCGGGAGGAGCGATGCCCATAATTAATTTCCTAGCGGGGTCCGCAGCGGGTCCTGCGAGTCTGCCGTGGGTGTGCACGGGTGCCGGTGCCTCCCGCCGCTGGTTGGAAGCACCGTCCCTCCCTCTCCGGCAGCAGATTGCAGCGATTCCTCTCATACCATCCCGGGCAATCAGCCCATGAGCTGCCATTGATTTGCTGACCTTTTGGCCTGCCTCTTTCCCCCCCCCACCGTGTCCTGGGGTGCAGACCTGCCACCTGGAACTCCAGATGCCTTTGCCCAACTGCTGACCTGCCCCTACTGCGACCGGGGCTACAAGCGCCTGACGTCCCTCAAGGAGCACATCAAGTACCGCCACGAGAAGAACGAGGAGAACTTCTCATGCCCTCTCTGTAACTACACGTTTGCCTACCGCACCCAGCTCGAGCGGCATATGGTGACACACAAGCCAGGGACAGATCAGGTGGGGGGCTGGTTTTAAGTGATTTCTCTCTGTAATAACCCCTTAGAGAAACGATATTGCTTTGATTGGCAATCATTATTAATTTTTCATGGCATTTTGAAGATGCAGATCTTTTAATGGTAATAGCTTTAATTGAGGTCTAAATGATTTTTTGATGGTCTCTTCTAATATGATTTAATAGTCTTATGTTCACGATCGAATGAGTGTGTTAATTTCTAATTTAGAAATTTTATTTGCACTTTAACTTGACTTTAGTTTCGTTTTTATGTTCCTCAAAAAGTGAATGAAACTGTAGCATTTTAATTATACATTATTAAACATCTCAGCAATTTTAATTCCATTTTTCACCTAGTTTTACTCTGCAGTGTTGCAAATAGGAGCTCCAAGACACACTGAAAAGATCCGCTAATATTTTTTCATTACTTTTTGAGTAACCTTTTCAATCACGTGAAATTATGCGTATTTGGTATAACCATTTGTTAAACATAATTACACATTTTTAGAATAACTCTTCCTACGGTCCGTACAGGCTACTGTTTGTGATCGTACCGCTGCCACGTGCACGCGCCAGAATTGTGGCATCGCTACCGTTTGCATAGCCCCGGCGGTGTTTCTGCAATAAATCAAACCAGTTTTTTCCTCGATGTGATGCGTGTAATAATATAGCAGTGCTGCATTTAAGGAAATGCTGCGTATCTCAAACAGGTGACTGAGCTTCCGTAGTGCTCCTAAACAGCCTGGCGATAGACCTGTGCCACAAAGCTCTTTACATGCCAGCAGAAAAACTACTCCCGTCCTCACCGGAGAATTACTTTTGAAAACCCGCCTTATTGGAGGACTGTAGTGAAAACTCAAATGGCATGGTTAAAACTTAAATAAATAGATGTGTGCGTTGTGTCACATTGTGGAGGCTTTATGTCGTACTTATTTTTCTTAAAAACCTGAAAATCATGATCAGCTGTATTTCTCTTGGTGGGTTTTCCCCAGCACAAGGTAAATTCAGTTAGGCAAACACGCGTCTCCTAATCACGCGATTTTGGCAATTAGCATTTTTAAGAGAACCGTGTCTCTTGCTTGATCTTAAATCATTATAAATGATTCTGGAGCGTGGTTTCTCCTATTCTTTCCTTTTCCCGGGCTTTTCTGGTACACGAACACAATTTCACGTGTTTTTTTCCTAACGTGATCCACCGTAAGGTTCTTTTGCTTCGAATCGTTAAAAACATCGAGGGGGAAAAAAAAAACCAACCTCCCAACAAACGTGCCTAGATATTTATCCAACGTAACCGCCTGAAATTTCACATGCGAGAACGCGCCGGTGCTGGCGCATTATGAATGGTAGCTTTGGTGTTGAAAAGTCCCCTCATTTGCTCGTGGCATTTACAATTAGTAAATTAAAATGATTGTATCATATTAACAGTGGCACAACTAAAGTTTATAGTAGTCCTCGGAGGGCGATGGGGGGAGACAAAACAGCTGTTGCTGTTTGTTTATGCAACTCAGCAACATATGAGCGCGGGTCCCTCAATGGCGCGCGGCGGGCTGGGCTCTGCTTGATCTTTGAAGGTTGCTGCTGTTTGAACAAACCTCCCTGTGTCCCATGTAACACCATCTGTCTCGCCAGGAATGTGGGAAGAGGCAGCACACCCTCGCAGTTGTCATACCGTTTCGGCGCTGCCTTTTTTTTTTTTTTTTTTTTTGCTTCTGTTTTTCCCTTTTGCCCCCCGCCCCCCCCGTTTCTTGCAATAGGCTTTTGTGTCGTGGGCGCCCGCGAAAGGCTGACCTCCTACCTTGAGCATCCAGAGTGGTTGGCTGCATCATTAATTTAAAAAAAAAAAAAAGTAATTTTATTAATAATATTTTTTTTTCCCTTTCCAAATTCAAAGTCACGGGGCTTTTCTTGCTTGTTGCAAAAAGGTCAGCTGCCTTTGATTATATCTTCATGTCACTTTTAACTTTCAACTTTCCCTCGCCCCTCAGAAGAGCACCGGGGGAAAACATGGCACGAAAGGTAGCTCGAGTCTTCCCTGCTGCTCTGTGACTTTAACAAACATTTCCAGCAGCAGCTCATGCCGAAGACACACTCTCTTCTGCTTGATAATGAATTAAATCTTACACGAAATGCCACCGACGACAGTGTTTCTGTCTTTCCTACAGACCCAATAAACAGAATTTTTAAGCAAGCGGAGTCCCACATGTTCAGAATCTGCTAGGAATATTAAGAGCCACAAATCTTCTTATAAAACAGTTTCTCTCATTGTAAGATACCTTAAAGCAACACATTTCTGATGAGAGACTTAGGAAATAATTCTAAAGCAAATATCGAATGCTCATGTGAAAGTACTTTCTCATTTGTTTCGGTTTACTGCCAGCATTTTGATTTTTATTGCAACACTGATGAGACAAATAAATGTACACGCAGACCTTTTGGTCCGCTTGATAAATTCAGAGCCACATTAATTTTGTTTTTGTTTTTTAAGCTAGAAATTCATGGTTTCTCTTGCATAAAATTCATGCTGGTATCTCTTTCTTTTTTTTTTTTTTTCCCCTCCCAGCACCAAATGCTGACCCAAGGAGCAGGCAATCGCAAGTTCAAATGCACTGAGTGTGGCAAGGCCTTCAAATATAAACACCATCTGAAGGAACACCTGCGAATTCACAGTGGTGAGTAGCGGAGGTGCTGGTGTGCTCATTTGCATTTTGTTTAATTAGCTGAGTTTTAAAGACTGCTTAAAATTTACACAGTTCTGCTTCTGGCTTCTTGGAGCTACTAAGGTATTTCATAAGTGATATCTGAGTCATCCTCATTTATCATGCTGCTAATACCACGGTCTCGCTGAAAGATTTGGAAATAGTAAAGCTTCCTGCAAATAATACGGATCGTTTGTTCGGCAGTTTGAGTTCAGGAGCATTCACTCATTTCTGTGCAGTCGGACCCCAAAGAGTCCATTATATTTTCCACAACAAGAAGTCCCCCCAGATGAAATACAACTCCTATTCTCAGATAACGCGTAAGCGCAAAGCGTCTCCCGTTGTAAGACTTGTGCCCTTTGGCTCTCCTGCTTGACAGAGAACAGGGCACACTCAATGATAACACTGGGACTCAGTTTCTCATACCGTGCTCATTTCCAGTGAAAATTCCCTTTTTTTTTTTTTTTTTAAGAAAAACAATTTTTTTAACAATCTGGATTTGAGTTGACTCCCCGAGCCACAGGGTACTTACCTGTGACGGCAGTGGTCAGTCTGGAGCCAATCTCACACCATGGTGGCTGCTGCCAGCTGGAGATCGTGGGTCCAAACTGACCTCAAGACCCATAGAAAGAGGAGGGTAAAGCAGTGCTGGTGTGTGGCCATATTCATAGAACTGATATTTTCCTTACCGTTAATCAGTGGATACACAGACGATCAGTTGGGTATCAGATGTGATGGTTTGCAATTATATCAGCAACAATGATAATTAACTTCTGGTTTTAATTATCATTTTAGGTGAAAAACCATATGAGTGTCCAAACTGCAAGAAACGTTTCTCCCATTCTGGCTCCTACAGTTCGCACATCAGCAGCAAGAAGTGCATCGGTTTAATCTCTGTAAATGGCAGAATGAGAAACAATATCAAGACGGGTTCTTCTCCTAATTCTGTATCTTCCTCTCCTACTAATTCAGCCATTACACAGCTGAGAAACAAGCTGGAGAATGGCAAACCACTTAGTATGTCTGAACAAACAGGCCTACTGAAAATTAAAACAGAACCACTAGATTTCAATGAATACAAGGTTCTTATGGCCTCACATGGGTTTAGTGCAACTAGTCCTTTTATGAATGGTGGACTTGGAGCAACCAGCCCCTTAGGAGTTCACGCTTCTGCTCAAAGTCCAATGCAGCACTTAGGTGTAGGGATGGAAGCACCATTGCTTGGGTTTCCTGCAGTAGGCAGTAATTTAAGTGAGGTGCAGAAGGTCCTACAGATTGTGGACAACACGGTTTCCAGGCAGAAAATGGACTGCAAGGCTGAAGAGATCTCCAAGTTGAAGGTTTACCATATGAAGGATTCATGCTCTCAAGCTGAGGAACAAGGAGTTACCTCCCCCAATATTCCCCCCGTGGGTCTTCCAGTAGTAAGTCATAATGGTGCCACTAAAAGTATTATTGACTATACATTAGAGAAAGTCAATGAAGCCAAAGCTTGCCTCCAGAGCTTAACCACAGACTCGAGGAGGCAGCTCAATAACATTAAGAAAGAGAAGCTGCGAACCCTAATAGACCTGGTAACTGAAGACAAGATGATAGAGAACCACAACGTATCCACTCCATTTTCATGCCAGTTCTGTAAAGAAAGCTTTCCTGGTCCCATTCCGTTGCATCAGCATGAGCGTTACCTGTGTAAAATGAACGAAGAAATCAAGGCAGTCCTTCAGCCTCACGAGAACATGGTTCCCAACAAACCTGGAGTGTTTGATAAGCAAACCCTCTTGCTGTCATCAGTACTTTCTGAGAAAGGAATGACTAGCCCCATCAACCCATACAAGGACCACATGTCTGTACTTAAAGCATATTATGCTATGAATATGGAACCCAACTCTGATGAACTACTGAAAATTTCCATTGCTGTTGGCCTTCCTCAGGAATTCGTGAAGGAATGGTTTGAACAAAGAAAAGTCTACCAGTATTCAAGTTCCAGGTCACCATCGCTGGAAAGGGCCAGTGCCAAGGTGGCGCTGGCTGCCACCAACAACACTCCCACTAAAGACTCTTTGTCAGCCAGATCTCCAATAAAGCCTGTGGACTCTATAACTTCACCATCTATAGCTGAACTCCATAACAGTGTTACTAATTGTGATACTCCTCTCAGGCTAACAAAACCTCCTCATTTTACCAATATGAAACCCGTTGATAAATTGGACCACTCTAGGAGCAATACTCCTTCTCCTTTAAATCTTTCTTCCACATCTTCTAAAAACTCCCACAGTAGTTCTTACACTCCAAACAGTTTCTCTTCTGAGGAGCTTCAGGCTGAGCCTTTGGACTTGTCTTTACCAAAACAAATGAAGGAACCCAAAAGTATTATAGCCACGAAGAACAAAACAAAATCTAACAGTGTGAATTTAGAACACAACAGTGTTTCTTCATCATCTGAAAACTCAGATGAGCCACTGAACTTGACTTTTATCAAGAAGGAATTTTCTAATTCAAATAATCTGGATAAAAGCACTAACCCAGTATTTGGTATGAACCCATTTAGTGCCAAACCTTTATACACAACACTTCCACCACAGAGCGCATTTCCCCCAGCCACTTTTATGCCACCAGTCCAGACCAGTATTCCTGGGCTGCGACCATACCCAGGACTAGATCAGATGAGCTTCCTACCACATATGGCCTATACCTACCCAACTGGAGCAGCTACTTTTGCTGATATGCAGCAAAGGAGAAAGTACCAGCGGAAACAAGGATTTCAGGTAAATTGTTGCAACCATTTTCTTTTGAAAGGCTAGAATTCAGTATTTTGCGTTACATTTGCCTGCAGAAGAAAAAAGCCCAAAGTTATATTCAACATTTCCAACAAAATTAGCCTGGTTTATTTTAGTCTGAACTTGCAAAAATGCAGAGGGGTGGGAAAACAAGTTGTAATAACCTTAGGAGTACCTCTACTTGGATTCCGAAGCAGCGTCAATACCTTTGGTTAGGCATAATGCTTGTGGCTTTTTTCTGTTAAGAGCTCAGTTGTTCCTTATTAGACTTGTATCTAAATAATAATAATGACCATGAAAAATCCCATCCTGCAGAAAAATAAAAAAAGAAACTTTGCAGGGAAACTGATTTCTGCAGGGTTCTCCTCACAGTGAGCATGAATACATTCCACCGTGGGGAAAAGGAGCAGCAGGAGGCCTCTTGGCAATCACCGCTGCATTGGGACGCAAAGCCGTAGCCCTCTGAGCAGAAGGCTGTGTGGCCTCGTATCAGCTCTGTCCCATTGAAAGTCCTCAAAGCGTCCTTCTCCATGTTTTTTGGGGGTTGCTCGCCCACTGTTCAGGGGAAAGGCGTTCTCTCTTCTTATGAATGTCTGAAGGATGAGAAATGATGTGCTGCTTCATCACAGCCCCTTCCTTCAGCCCACTTACTGCCATTCCCAGACTACCAGTCCTCTAATCCCCACCAGTCATGTGGAACAGCTTTAAAAAATCCAGAGATTAAATGAAATTATTTGGAGAGGTAGCAGCTAGGGCCCTTAATCTCAGACAAAGTCTTTCCCTGGACATGTAATCTGGGTCAGCCCTTCTTCGTGCCTTGGTACAACCTTTAGTCCTCTCCTCAGGTAGACCCAGAGTCGATTCATGAGTTGCAAGGTGGTTTGCCTCTTGCACGCCTGTAGGAAAGAGCTGCTCTGCGGAAGCCACGTCCTTTTATAGCTTTTTGCTGGGTGTATTCAGATATAAGGTACAGAGTTTAGTGAAATGAGATTAACTGATTATAGATTAATAATTTTTTATTTTTTTAACATTTGTGCATGTTCCCCTATGTCCTACTATGTCTTATTAGTAATTTTACTGACTAGTAAATGTTTTATAGTTTCAAATGTGAAAATCAGGTATGGTTTTACATTTCAGGCCGTAATCCCTCTTTGCACAATAGGAGCATAAATAGCACTGCACCTCCATAACAGCTGTTCCACTATTCCAATTTACAGTACATCTGCCCTCTTTGTAAATGTATTTAAGCCTATTTAATCTTCTCTAATATTAATTAGTGCAAACCTAGTCTAAGAAAACCGAACTGTGTGATAGCAAATGGAAATGTATGTTATCATGCAAGTTTGCACTCTCTTTGGATCAAGACAAAATAAATATCAAGAAATTTAATAATTTACTGATCCACATTCATTATTGCTTAATGCTGAAGGCTGTTTTAACATAGATAGAACATTGATAAAAAGTGTTATTAATATTCCCTATTTCAAATTACAAAATTAAATATAAAAATATAGCTTGAGGCCTTTAGTCGGGAGACATACATTTAAATGGATTGCATAATAATAACATTTGTACCTAAATATAAAATTCAATTAAAACCTTTCTACGGATACAGAATATATCCAAGTTTCAGTGTTTGGAAAGGAATGCTCTCTGAGCTGTTGCTTACACTTACCCCTGTAAAACATTACGGTACCCTGTGCCATCCATGAAGAGCCTTCCCTTTGCCTTTTCCACTCCTTGAAAATACTTAGTATCGATCCGACAAATACCAAAAGCTTGTGTAAATCATATTATTGCAGAGTGCTCAGAGACAGAAAGTTGGTTGAAGGCAGTGAAGTAGGAGGCTCCTCAGTATTTCCACAGTTTCCACCAGCTGTAGTTTCATTACCAACGGGTTCCTAAGCTGAGAGGGACCACCATCCCAAGGAGACACGGTTTTAACCTTTGCGGGGTGGCTGGTTCCTCCCTGGGAAGGAGCGGTGGTGGAAGCGTGTGTTGCTGACGGGTGGTTCCCTCGCAGGGAGAATTGCTTGATGGAACCCCAGACTACATGTCCGGCCTCGACGACATGACGGACTCCGACTCCTGTCTGTCCCGAAAGAAGATCAAGAAGACAGAAAGTGGCATGTACGCGTGTGACTTATGTGACAAGACATTCCAGAAGAGCAGTTCCCTGCTGCGACACAAATACGAGCACACAGGTAGGGCGGCCACGCGCGCCGAGGGGAGGGTTGAGGTCAATGCTACTCTCCTCATGGCCTTTCATGAGTACGTTGGTGCAACGAACTGTTCGGCTGCTGCTTTCGACAGGGAAGAAATAATAACTTTCGCCCAGTTCAACTTATTTTTAAACTTTTTTTAAAGGCTGTTGCTTGGGAAAGGGCTGTTGGGATGAATCTCAGCAGGCGCTAGGTGAGCTCGTGTCATGCTGAGCGTGGTGGCAGTACTGGCTCTCAGCATCTTGCAGGATGAGCCCTCTTCAAGTAAGGCAGGCCTTAGCACTCAGAAAGAACTACGACTTGGTCAACGCAGTGTCTGGCAAGGGAAGGAAGAGTGACAGTGTATTTCTCGTTTCTTAGACACTATCTGACCCTGCGCCATTTAATCCGATAGAAAACCTTCCGCTGACGTTAGCAGCACGAGAGCTGGCTCTGGCCGAGTTATCTGAAAGTAAACAGCTCACAGGGGCTGCTCTCACCATGATTTTGCATGCCAGCAGAGCAGGCAGGTTGCGTTTTGCTTTTTCACCCCTCAGTTAATGCTCAGGGAAGGTTTCTTTCCTGAGTAGGAACAGATTTTTGTCTAGTTCAAGGAAGCTTGCCAAAGCTCAGCGCTGATTGTCAGCTTAAAAAATATTTTGGTTTGAAAAAGACCCTCCATCACACCTATGCTGGCCATGGTTCCCCTTGCAGGCAGCGCTCCCCTCCCCGCTGTCAGCCAGGACAGGCACGAGCCCGGAGGTGGAGAGCTCTCCGAGGGGGACGCATCAGCTCAGCATGTTTCAGTTAGGGGAAAACAGGACCGGAGCTCCCCAAATAATAGAGATATCAAGTTATGAATGAATGTGAATGTGAATTATCATGTGAATTATTGTGCAGCAGGACATAAACCAAACTCCAACTTCCTAGAGTGAGAAAAAGCTTACTCAGGAGGAAACTTTCCTTAACTTTGAAAGTTGAATCCCGCTTCAGGAAATGAAGCAAGTCACATCATCCTTCAATCTCACCATGTGACAGTAAAAAACTTAAACCTCTCGATTAATACATCTTCCAGGCCGCACATAAACATTTGGCATTTCACATATGAAAAATTTACAATTCAGAAGTGGACTGGGCCTTTAAAAAAAATATCTTCACCTTGCTATGTTTCCTTCTTATCCTTTTCTTCCGAATTTTAAGCTAATCCCACACAGGAAAATAAAAAAGGAAGTTAAAATACCCATGGGATTAGGAAAGAAAATGAAAAGCAACATTTCGGACTAGATCAGCTAGTTCATTGGTGGAATGTGCTTCCCACTACATTATTCAGATCAAATTGTTTATTCAGTAGAAGAAGCTTTGAAGGCTTTACGTCCCTGCACCTTTCCTCTCCTGAATGATTTTATTACAGCCATCTGCAAACATTACGGTTTACTACACTACTACCGTAAAGCTCTTATGTTAGAACTGGCCTTCATATATATCGGGATCTGGACATATGGCTGAATCCCATAAAGTTGGTAGTCCATAAGGTCGACAGACATATGGTTGAAAGGCTGAAAATTTGACAAGCTGAAATGTGTGCAATCACCTTGATTTGCAAAATAAACTGCATTTGTAAAAGAAAAATATGTTCTGGTCCTTAAGTAGCACGGGAACCTACTGCCTAGAAAAATACCACACATCTGCCGCGCAGAGACTTTTCTCCTTCTTTGCCCTGTCCCTTTCAGCTTCTCAACACTACGTCCGACGGTTTTATGGGACTCAGTCTTCTGATCCAGAACAGGAATAGGGCGTTATATGTAATACATAGAACTACAGCACATCACCAAGCTCGAGCGTGGCATGTAGAGACAGGAAGGATGGTCTTGTGGCAAAGGCACAGGCGCTGAGGCTGAGCGCGCCGTGCTCTTTGCTGCCTTGCCACAGACTTCCTCTGCGAATTTCAGCAAATTGCTTCATCTTTCTCTCAACTTCGCCCATCTCTGAAACAGAGGGAAATGATACCAGCCCGCCTCTTCGGGGTGTTGTAAACCTTAATTCATGCAGGCTGAAATCCTGCGATGGAACTTGCTATGTCAAGTGTGAAGCGTCATTGAGGACGCGTTTGCTTTGGCGGAGGCTCGGTGCATCGCGCCGGTGTTAGATAGAGGTGGTTGGGAGCTCTGGAGACCTTGGCTGGGCTAGCCTCCATAACTCATTCACAGCCTTCAGGAGGCACGCTGCACGGGGACTTTGGCTAATGGCTTAGCTTGCATCTTAAGTGAATTCCAAATTAATTTGATAGTTTTGGAAAAAGCTTGCAATTGCATTAATAACATAGGTGCGAAACTGCAGTCGGTGTTCAGTGGAGGGAACCGGATTGACAGTAACAGCGTTCTGCATCTGGGGTCACTGTAAGGGTAGGCCCAGATTTCAATCAGCGTTTTGAAACTTAAAAAAGAGAAAAAGCTGCTTTTCAGGGGGTGTTGCTGTTTTCTGACCAGCTGATCATGATCCACTTTTACTTCATTAGAAACGTATTTCAGGAGTAATTGGAACACTTCCTACCTTTCCTGGAGAAGCACGAATAGTGGATGTTGTTTATACCAATGTCCTTTTTCCTATGTAAAAAAAAAGTCTCTGTGCTTTTCCAAGTCGTCGTTCTGATATTTGAACAATCAGGTTTTTATTTGTCACTACTTCTCATGGTCCACATACCTACTGCAACCAACACTGGAATGAGGGTTAAAAGAGACAGAGGCCACGTTCCTGCTTTGCAGCCCCTAAAGATTTACCCCAGAGAAATTACTTGGAGCAAAAAATAATATTGAAAGGTAAAACTACATGAGCTGCTTTAATCATGTGCTACACCAATTGTTGTAAAGGAGAAAACAGGAATGCTGTAGGTATCGCAGTGGAGCTGAGTTTCCCTGCCAGGGGAGGAAGAATGGGATCTGGCAGGTTCTTTCGTCAGCTCAAGAGCTTCTGGTAGGACCATACGGCCGCAGATCAAGGAGCTCTGTGGTTAACTCTGTGCACCAGGCCTGCTACGGCTTGGGCATAGTAGAAAAAAGGGGCCCAAATTTCACAATCCATATTTTATAATTTATGCAGTATTACTGGTATTTCACAATAGCTTCCAGATTTGGGTGGAGAAGGAATATTTACCGTACTGCTGCGATGAGTGAATTGCATTAGTACTGACTGATCTGAAATTTAGTGTACAGGCCACTGGGTGCTGCAGGACCAAATTCTGCCAAGTTGATTTTGGGATGCTGTTTAATTTTAAGAGAAGCTTTGTGTCCATTTTAGAGCTTGAGCTTCACAAGATCTTGTTCCCTCAAAAGCAGAGGATGCAGCACTGTAATTAGGGTGCAGAGCATGGCAGGTAGAACAGGAGCTCAGTGCTCACTTTGTTTTCCTGTGGAGCCTTATGAACCCATCCTAACTTTGGTCAGGCTGAAATTAGGTGAGCAGATACTGTGTGCGTCTGATCTCAGGTTTCTCCAAACTGCTGAGCACAAGGTTTGAGATGCTTTCCTTACGAAGGGTGAAGAAGAGGGTTGCCTTCAAGGCAAAGCATTGGTGCCATTCAGCAAATGGAAAAATCTTTGTGTAGATAAGGAGGGCAAGCAGTAGTGGGCAAGCGAGCAGCAGAGAAAATGGAATGGATCACCTAGAAAAAGAGAATTATCCTGGCTCCTGGGTAGCAACCCAGCCCCCCCTTGGTCATTAACGCTGCGCTGGGTGATTCAGGAGTAAGGTGAAGGTTAGCGTTTGTTCTGCTCTCAACGCCCATGTCTGCTACACACCAGCTTTATCGTAGCTTCGTGCCTGCTCTGCAACAAAAGCTGGAAACACTTTTTCAGAATCCTACCTAGAAATTTTAAATCCTTTCATTGTTGTTCTATATTACATCATATTCTATTTTATTACTTGTGTGGGCTGTTGAGGGCCTCATAGCAGTGCTAGTGCTTTCATCCTTTCCTTTTCCACTGTATATTTTATTAAGACCTCTTTTTTATTTTTGTAGCTTTCATGCTGATGCAAGCACTAGTTTTATTTCCAGATTGATTCTGTAAACTAAATATTGTTCTTGAGCCTGGTAGCAAATCTGGCTAGTATTTTGAATTCCCAGCTCAGGAGTTTTCTTTATTTAGAGCTTGATTCATAAAAAATTTACATGCTATTTAAAGGTTATTTTTTTTTTTTCTTGCTTTACTCTGATACAAGTTTAGAATTCCCCATTTTACACTCAAATAAAGAAAAAAAAAAGGATATATTCAGTGCTCATGAAATTTGTTCTGTAGACAAGGTCTCCTATTCAAAACGGAACAGGTGCAGCTTGGGCAATTACATATAAATTGCATTTATCTTGCACCTTTGACCGCTTCGCTGTGCTCTGGCCGCTAATCCATCTCCATCGGGACTACATCTAACATCCAACCCCCCGAGCAGCTTCAAAAGAACTGCCTTTAAAAAATAAAAACAAACTGTCACCAAAATGTTTCCTCCTTTCCTCCAAAGAGCGGGATTTCTGTTTGGCCCCCTCCCATAGAAAAAAAGACCCACTTGCCTTCGGCAAAGGATGGGTGATATTTAGTCTGGGACCAGTGACAGCTTTTGATCCGGTGTCTTACGGCTTTTATACCACTGCAAATGGGAAACTCACAGCTTTTCACTCAAAGACTTTTAGCCCAGGAAGATTGAGAGATACTTACTGTTAGAGGTTTCTTGTTGTTGTTGTTGTGTCTTAACAGAAATGCAATTTTGGAGACTTTGAAAACAGATTAGTTATAATTTCCCCTCTGTAAATTGAGCGCAGGCCCCTGTGGGAACCTCTTTCTGCAGATGGTGGAATAAAAAAAAAGCCCAAACATTTCCTCCAGATATTTGAGAGAGACTCATCGTTCAGCTTCCCCGCAAAATGCGGCATCTACGTCAGGCGACCACCTGACCGCACACAAGTGTTTCGCGAGCCCCCCCTTGAGCTGCCGTCGGCACCTCTCTCCTAGCTCCATCCTCCATGGATGGACGCCAGTCATCGCAGACAAGACTTAAAACTTGTAGGGTGGGATGTTCAATTCTGCTTCCTTTCGACTCATCTCTTCTCCACGGATGTGATGACACCGCATGACAATCCTCCTACTGCGTGTTAGCTAAATAGTTGATAAAGTAGCCAGGACTATCTATAATTGTAGGTCCTCCCCAGCCACCTACAGCTGTAGGCTCTGCTCAGTCACCTACGGCTGCAGGTTCTGCCCATCCCCAGTGTAAAATACCTTAATTCAGCTTTATTTTACGGCCTACTAATGCATTGTAGGAATTAGGCACTCCTTTTAAATGGCTGAAATACTGGGTTTTGCACACAGGGGAAAAAAACCCATAATTCTTCCGCAAATGTTCGGAAACCTGATACATTTAAAACCGTATTTCAACTGGTGTTGTAACAGCTGCACCCTGTGCACTGCTAAGGTATGTTGTGTGGTGGCTGAACAAAGAACTTTGCTCAAGCTGTCACAGTCCCTCTGACCAAAACCGAGTCCTGGACAGGGATGCGGTAGACTAAATAGCTCTAGTATAGCCTTCTTAGTAATAACACAAATTAATATGAAAATATGAAGTATTTTAATCTTCTCATTTCTAAATTAATTTATAAAATATGGATGATTCCCTGCCAGGCTGCCTCGGTGTTGGCTGGGGGGAGGCCCCAGGTAGCACAAGCAGGAGGTGAAGCATCGAACGAACGTTGTGTGCAAGGGATGAGCAAAACTGAGGGACAAGCACGTCACCCAGCCTTGGGGAAGGGGGGGTGGAGGCAAGTCTGGATGAGAAGCAGTGGAGCTGGTTGGCTTCTTTTTGAGGAGAGGAAAAGCACTGGGCAACAGGATGAAGCACAGCTTGAAGAGGAGGGAAATGTGGGGTGAAAGGGGTGTAGTGGGCATCAAAGAAGTCAGTACCAGAGAAGGAGTGGTGGTGTGGAGAAGTGGAACGAGACAAGGGTTGGACTTGACATTAGGGAAAAGTAAGTCAGAGGGAGTGACTGAGACAGCGTGGGCAGAAGTTCAGTGAGGAGAAGGACACAAAAAAGGGTGCCAAGGTAAAGCAGGTCTACGAGGAACAAAATTAGCAGCTATGGAGATAGTAGCGAAGGGACAGTAGTGTGTTGCTCTGCGTGGGCTCAGCAGGACAGCGGAGATGAGGCAGGAACGCAGGCAAGCGCTCCTGGTGCACCCAACTGGGTGGTGGGCAGCGTTGGGGAAGCTGCCACCTCAGCCACGAGGGTTTTCTTCCGGCAGCACTGGGGTTTGAGGAGTGCTTAGATTGAGAGTGCTTTGGGATTTGAAGCTGATCTGTGCAACTCGCTCGTGCTGAAACCTCCTGAGCTAAGACTGTGGGGTTTCCCCACCGTGGCAAGACGTGTGCTCCGAATGGTAGGTAGCTGCCTCCCAGCTCTGGATTCGGTGCAGCCCCAGGTCAAGGCTGGAGGTTCAAAGCCGAAGTACGTGTAGAGCTCAAAGCTCAGAGTTTTCTTCGAGCTTGACTTTTAACCATTGGGTTAAATTGACAGAAATGCGTATTTAGGGAATAGATTGTAAAATCAGTACTGCTTTATATGTCATGCTTGAATTTTCAATTTTACTGTAAAGGGACATAAAGGAAAAAAAGAAACCCTGTATGTGTGCAAGCTTAGGAAACCCTCATAGGAACAAACGTAGTTTGAGTCCCAGTTTCCAGGCATCCACTAATTTCCCTGTCACTTGGGTTATTCTATCCGTGGTTTCTCCTGTATTTTCCTTCCTGCCAGATCTCTCCTTCTTTCATAACATAAAATTTTTGGCTTCCTTGAGCATTCGTTAATCACACCTTATTAAATGTGAACTTTCACAGTGGGACTTGAAGGTAGCTGTGACGAGATCGGGCAAAAAAATTAGCATATTCCTTAGTATTCGTTCTTAGCAACTTTACTATGGCAATGGAAGTGTTTTTTATGCCTGCCTTCCCTGCTCTCGAGTCTCGGCAGTGACTGCAGGGGAAAAGACAGCAGAACAGTTTCATAAAGGAACAACTTGAATTTTCCTGGAAGTCGAGACCTTTCAGTGGTCTGAAAACTTAATTATTCTTTTTCCTGCTGGATTTCCGTCTGTGCCGGTGTGACCAGTGGCGGTCTCCCATCTTCCACGCCCTTCACTCTTGGCTGGGGTTTTCTCACCTACCCTCCACCATACCCTTCCTCTCCCTGCTCTTGCTTCTTCAAGAATTAATGAAACACTACACTTTTACAAATGACGAGATGGGAGGGCTCTGGTGTGAAGTTTATTCCTGTTCTGGTCACATGCCACATTAGCTAAGTATGATAAATATGCCCGAGGAATCAGGCCAGTTCACTAACAAGTTCCTAACGATCTGCTTCAGCAATAAGACATGCAAAGCAGGGCTCTGCATTTCAGGCACCGAAGAGCAGCATTTTTATACGGGTAAAAATAGCATGAAATATAAAACAATGACCAATCGGCACTGTGTATGCCTGCATGGTTGCACCACTCCGGAGCATTCCGTTGAATGACACTAAGATGATAATTTGACATTTCAAACATTAAAAAAAAAAAAAAAAACTGGCTGAAGGTACTAATGTTTGATTTTATTTTTTGCCTTCTGCAATCTAAGTTTGGTGATCGGTCTTCACTAATTCCAATCTCTGCACCATATGTTATGTCTGGATATCTCACGGTTGCATCATGCTTTGCCGAGTTTTGTCGTGTGGCATCATGCTGACAAGTATTTTTTGTCAGCTCTATTTTGGAATTAAGCTTTCAGTATGGCAGTTCTGGAAGGTGTTGAAGGCATTCCTGTGCTATTTGTGGCCTGGGATCAACCAGATGTGTTTAGGCTTGGCACTGGTTTTGAGTTTCAAACATTGGTTCGAAACTGCCTGAAATGCCAAAGGAAATACTGTTTTCTGCAGCTTAACACCACTTTAGCACTCAGCGAGTGGCTGACAACATTTTATTTAGAAACCCCTTATGCTTCCGTGGCAGATGCATATATTTGTATTTGCTCACGGGTTGCGGGAAAAAAGTCTTTCGGTCCTTGAGGGTTTCCCTCCACCAGGTGAGGGCTTGAGGAGAGGACCCCCCGCGGTGGGTTGGTGTGGGTCCAGCCCCGGTCCTCGTGCCAACAGCAAAACCCTTCGTGGACTCAGCGAGTCCCAGCAATCTGCGTTGCTGTGGCTAGACCCATAGCGTGCGTCGGGCGCGTCCCAAGGTGAACCGAGACGGGGTTGCCTTGGGGTGCCGTAGGCGGGGGGGAGGGGTGGCCAGGGGTTGGCTTGCGGGTGCGTGGCACCGCTGGCCAAGGATAGGATGGCGGCTTCCTGCTGTTCACGAGCGACACACACAAAGAAAACTTTAAGAACCAAAGGTCTTCTCCACAGGCTGATCTCTGCAGCGAGGGGAGGAGGGAAATACGGCGTGTATATGGTGCTGTCAGCAGAATTATTTATAAATAGGGATATTTTTTGAACATTTTCATGGGTGTCAGCTGCTCGCTAGAGCTGCCAGTTTTCCATTGATGCTCTCTGAGTCATTTTCTTTATTATCCTGAGCTGCTTGAGTAAAATTACTACAATCAAAAGCATCCAAAGTCTAAGTTGTAACATAAATGTGGGGTGTTTTTTTGTTTTGTTTTGCTTCTGCAACTGAGCTTCCTTTAAAAGGAAGACAGAGGAGCGGTTCAGGCGTCGTGTTGTTCCAGCACCTTAAAGAGTGGAGGGGGAACGTGGGGCAGAGAAGCCACCATCCCTGCCGCTGTAACCCATGTGTGTCCTCTTGTCCTTCCTCGCAGGAAAAAGACCACACCAGTGTCAGATTTGCAAGAAAGCGTTTAAACACAAGCATCACCTGATTGAGCACTCGCGCCTGCACTCCGGGGAGAAACCCTACCAGTGCGACAAGTGCGGCAAGCGCTTCTCGCACTCGGGGTCTTACTCACAGCACATGAATCACAGGTATTCCTACTGTAAGAGAGAAGCGGAGGAGAGGGAAGCGGCCGAGCGGGAAGCCCGTGAAAAGGGTCACTTGGAGCCCACCGAGCTACTGA